>VXAV01007407.1:373998-394438 GCA_013399715.1 Alectura lathami | reverse complement strand
TACATGCGGCATTCCTGAGACACTAACATTCAGCATTGGTGCAGAGATTAAATAAACTGCACTTTTCTCTGTTCATCAGATCACACTTCCTGGAATTTACAGCACACTTTCAGTGGGTTTTGTGGACCTCGTAATATTTGTGTTGTGGTGCAGTAAAGGTTTCTGAACATATGAATATGCAATTATGAAAATTTTTAAGAAATATCTTTTGAGCCTAATTGATATATAGTTTGGGCTAAAAAAACCTGCAAGCTGAGTCTCCCAGAGTGAATTTTGGAATTTTAAGGCTCATATGAATGGCAGCAAATGGAACCCGTTTGTCTGAGTTTTTGCACTCATCTTTATTCCACATTTTCCTCTATTTAGTTCAGCTAAGTTTTATCTCTCATAATGGGGAATAGGAAGGATAGAAGAAGTATAGCAGAAAGTTAAATGTGAAAATTGTCATGTTGTGCCAACATCATGCAAGTTAGTAACGCTTTTTTTTTTTTTTTTTTTTTTTCTGTGAAATTTAACTGATTTAAGAACATCTTTCTTTCTGCCACATTAGCTTTTATGGCTTACTTGGGCCTCCAAGCAGCAGGCTTGACATATTTGCAGTCCCCAAGAACAGGTACAGCTGTATATGAATGTATTTTCTTTGCAATTTCTTCCTACACCTAGGCTTTTCTGACTGAAAATTTACTCAGAGAATCTATTGAAATGAGTCTTTGTAAAGGCTCTACCACGTATGACATTTAAATAGTTGCAAGCTTTATTTCTTCTATTTATGAATGTATTCTGTAAGCATTTTGTTCTCTAAAAACAAGATGCTTTCTGAAGCCTCTGCACAAAACCTAAAATGCCTCCTGTAATATTTTGTTAGACCTGAATTATGTACAAAATTATGTACAAAACTTACAAAAGCTGTACCTGTAACATAGAAAAGCCAAGTTTCCTGTAATGAAAGTTAAGGAAGGGGGTTGTATTACGTGGTTGCAGAATAGTTTTGAGCTTCAAGGCAACAGGTCTTAAGGCACTATTACTCTGGTGTAAGAGAGCACAAAGGTGGCCTGTTTGGACTGGAATATGTTGAGCATGTTTCGCTGAACATAATGGGTTCTCTAGGAATCTCTGCTTTTGAAAACTTACTTGTGCATTTTAAAATTTACTTGTGGGTTTTTTTTCTTTGTTTTTAATGGACCCCATGTTGTTAGTTTCAAATAGCACTAATGTTTCATAGTAGAAAAGAGCAACTATCATGGCAGAATAAACTCTCCTACAGTTTTAACAGTGCAGGAGTGGGTACCAGTGGACTAGTTCCGTGTTTTTACAGCAATATATGGTTAGGACACCATGAAGAAGCTAGAATAGATCTGAACTTCTGAGACATTTCAAGCCTGTAAAATAATGATGTGATTACAGTTGTAATTTGTTCTAGCAACCACATTGGGGAAAAAAGAAGAAAAAGATTTTCATGAGGTGAGCTAGAGTTAACAAGAGATTTTACATGATAATGAAAATTTTGTGTGGAATTGTTTGTCTGTTTGGGCTTAGCTATGGTCTGTTCCCAAGGCAAGCAATACTGACACCTAGTTTTAGCCCTGGCTCAGACATTCTGCTTCTGAGAAGCAAGCATTAAGCGCCTCATGCTGTTTGCATGTTATCAATAGCAGTGACTAATGATCAGAAATGTTAATCTTGCCTTTCCAAGCAGTGTTTCTCATTGTTAAGGACATTAAATCTGTCCTTCAGGGCGTTTAAGGACTGTTAGCACTTCCTGTGTGTGTTTTATCAGTACCTATGGGTTGCCACAGTATTTAATGCACACTGTAAGAAGATGAGTCAAGGCTGTGATCTTGTGTCCTCAAAATCAGATGCTGTCATGACATCCAAAGGATTGATGCATAAAACTGAAATAATCAAACCTTTTGCTACATCTTCTTATTTAGTAAGCTTTTGAAAGCATAGGTATTTTATAAGAACTAAATGTTATTAAAAAGTCAGAAATATGTGAGTAGCAGGCACTAAGTAAACAGGATAGATTGCCTCCTGGCACTATAATAAATAAACCAGTAGGACCACTAAAGCCACAAGAGTTGTCTAGCCAAAATTAACTTACTCGAAACTTAGGAAAAAGGGATTGTTTTCTCAGGACCGCAGAGTTAGTCTCTCACAGACCTCCTTCATTAGCCGTTGAATGCCAAAGGGGACAAAAATCCCACACGATACTGTAAACAATGTTTGACTCTGATCCAACATATTGCTGCAGATAAGTTTACATTAAGTTTGAGCTAGAAACAAGCAATAATGCAGACTGCATTTTGAGGCAGGTCAGCCATTTAGAAAAAACAACATTAGTTATAAGAGGCATTCTCCACTGAAAAAGTGTAAGAGAAGATTAGCACGATTATGACTGTAGACTGTGGACAAATTGAATGTTTACTATGTCTAAAGTAAGACTTTCTTCATGATCCACTCACATGAAAGCTGGAAAGCCAGTATCTATTTCTGTACCCACTGCACAGTGCGGAATGCAGCTAGTAATGCACCAGTGAGTTTGCCAAGTAGGTTTTCTACAGACCAATGCCTCCAAATGCAGTTCCTGAGTTAGGGAGTCTGAGGTGGTTAAACAGGAAGGTGCTCTGTACACCGCAATTTCTAAACAAGAGTGGGGATTATCAGAGCTAGCAATGTTGGTAGAAATGTCGTCATTCTAAATCCGGCTTTCAAGCACAGTGCAAGTAACTGCAGGAAGATGCTGAAGGCATTGCAGACACTATCCCCCTCTGAGTTGTTATAAAGCAGAGAACATTTAAAATTTATTTTTTTTCTGAGCCCAAGGTAAACCCTAGAAAACAGTGCTTTAGATACACTGTGGCAGATTTTAGATTAAACAGGAACACATTCTGATTCCCCGTATTTAATTAAAAAGCAAAAAGATAGGAAGAGAGCTTAATAGTATCTATAATATATGCATCCCCCCTGTTTTATAAAGGCAAGCTTTTGAAACTTGGAGCAGCTCCTTCAACACAGGACATTCTAGCCTCTATGATTTTTTTTTNGTCATAGTACCTACTTAGATTTTATGTTTTTGTTTTTGTTTTTTTTCACAATTTTAATTTTTTCACAGAACTTTCTGGGAATGTGTGAAATATGCAGACTGTATGTTTCAGTATTCAGACTACAAATAATGGCAGACACCTTTCTTAAAACTGAAATCCTAGTTCCCTTCCTAGGAATCACAAATTTCACATCGATGTTTCTAAGGGTAATCAAGCCTACCAAAGAAAGTTGGAGAAAAATATTGGGATTGACCCTGAGAACCATGCTGTCTTCCAGGAATGATAAATCAGTTTGTAATCTACAGCTCCACGTGTTCCTGTAGCTATGTTTTTTTTTCCCCCACTAAATGAAACAGCATCACCTGGCTTGAGCGTTGACTGAAACTGCTGCAATGTTACATGCTTGGAAAGTAGTCCTTGTGGCTGCTCGCCAGGGGAGCACCACTGTAAGCACAAACTAATGAAGAGCTGGAACCCAATTAGGTGCAAACACACAGAGGATCAAGTTGTGTGTATACTGAGACCTGTGGAAAGGCAGGGAAAATTATAAAGTTTTTCGAGTTTTGTAACCTCTTTAAGTGCCATGCTCTGCTTTTTTTGATGCAAGATACCAGAGGCAAATAACTCTTGGTGCTGAGACCATCTGTGCATGTTGATTACAACTTGATGCAGCCACCTCTGAAACTACTTGTACAATTTATTTATTTTTGGATTTCGCTTCAAATCCTAAAAGCTCCTTTTTTTTCCTTCTTTCTTTTCTGCAGTCTGTGTTTACTTTTCAGTAGCACTCCTGTGTTGGATATTACCCTGCTTCTTTACACTTGTTAGTATGGTAGGATAAAGTCAGAAAAACTGATGAAGTTGGAAAAATGGTCCTGCCTCTTTTTGTATGTCTTTTTCTCATTGGATTGCACATCACTCCTCTATTGTCATATGTATCTGCCTATCTAGGTGTAGACACAAATAACAGTATATGCATTAACTCTGTCTTTTTATATCATTCCACCGTGACCCTTATTCCTTTTAACTAAAAATGTCAGGATTTTAGGATAAGGTCATTAGAGATGCTCTGCATTAGAACCAAACGCAGTCATAAGCTGGAGGTCCCCAGATTCCAGGTCACACCGTTGAGGAGATTCCCCACAAGGTCACCTCCTGCAAGGTGGCACAGGCTGGAGATCGTTGTCACTGTAGGAGTTCATCAGACCCAGATATGCAGGAGGGGCTGTGTGGGCCAATTGGTGCTTCTAGCATCAGCTCCACAGAGCTGGTGACAGGTGTAGTTATAGCAGAGTCTGTGAGGAGATATTCCAAGGAAGAAACAGGAGGACAAGGCAGCCCCAAAATCCCATCCCTTATGTTTTAGGATGGCTTACACACACTGATGGGATGGCTGTACCCCAGCCTTAACTTAAAGGAGATTCTGTTTGATGTTTCAGCACTGGATTCATACCTACCCTTCAAACTCTCCTCTTCCTCACCTCAGCAGTCCCTATGCAGGCACCAGAATCATGCTTGCATAGTCATAGCCACATCCATTAGTCTGGTCTCTTGACTAATTTATACAGGACTTTCCTTTCTGCACTTGAAAAGAAGTCCTGTTTTGAACCTCGCTTGATATCCCTTAATTGTTTTTCTTTTCCACAAGTTTTAATTCCTTCCTGTGGAGCATCTGTCTTTGCTGAGAGAGAAACGAAGCTTCCAAACATCACTGCTACAGGACCTGTTTGAAGTGTAAGTATTCAAACCTCATGAAAGATGGACTAGATAACTCTTGTGAACCAGTCCCAGCTTCCCTTTGAAGACTGTCTGGAGTGCCTTTCTTTGTGCGGCTGCCACCGTGGTCCTCAGCAGCTCGTTTGGTGAGGAGATGCTGGCTGAGGCCAAGCCAAATGTTCTCTCTCAGGACCAGTCTGTGGCTATGGCAGATTAAATGCACATGGAAAAGGGAATAGCTGCCCCACAGGCTTGGCAGGCTCCACTGCCCAAAGTCTGCCACCCACAGTTTTCTCCATTACCAATATTCAGTTAGTATCTTCATCCTCTTTTCTATTGCTGAAGGCCTGTGTGCCATTTGTTAGAAATCCAAAAAAAAATGAACCAAAGGCATCCTCCAAATGTGTGCATTAACTCAGGATAAGGCTACACATCCAAGCAGGCTATAAAGCTTCCAGCTTCATCCCCACCACCAACAGATGGATTAACTCCCAGTGAGCCATTGCCTCTGGCTGCCATGCTTAGCTGTCTGGAGTCCTGGGAACTCCAGGGCACAGCCAGGATTCTGTGTGAGGGATTTTCTTGATGGCTGGAAGAAACATGTCAAAGTAGTGGAAAGGCAGGCTCTTAGATGTTCTTGTGGTCAGTGTCCTCCCACAAACTTCTTTCCTCTTCAACTGTATTTAATATAAGTATATTTGTTTCTGAGCCTCTGCCAGTGTGGCCAGATATATACTCTTTAGTCAGAGATGGCTCTGGTGGAGAAAAGGGAGGAGTGAGCTGCAGGCCAGCCTCCGGGAGCTGTAAGAAGCAGCGTGTCCGTGTGTGGCCTGCCAAGGCTTGTCCTGGGCCAGGCCAGGTTATGACAGCTTTATCAGTGTCCTCTGGAAGCTGCTGCTGGTGCTGGAGCCTGGGCAGTCTGGCTGGGCAAATGAGTAGAGCCGCGCAGGTTGGTGGGAGAAGGCAGTTTGCGTTGGGGACAAAAATGAAGGGCTTCCGCATCAGCAGCCTCTTACTGTAATTAAAAGGGAAAGGCACAGGAAAGACTTGCAGCTGAGGACAGTGAAGGGAAAGGGAAGAGCGAAAGCTGCCCAGTTCTGATGTTCAGGCACTTTCTTTCTCGTGTCGGCATTTTTAGCAGCTGCCAGAGAAAAAGTGAACCATGTTCCATGTCTGTGTGTATGCACACAGCACGTTTAGGACAGAACTTCTGTGGGACTTAGGGCATCCCCTTTGGCTTCCCAAGTATTTGTTGCCTGACTCCTTCTCTAATGATACGTGTACATGGGAATGGATATTTATGGGATCCATCAGACGACTATTATGCATTTAATTGCAATGATATAGAATATAGCCTTTCTTGACAAACAACTAACAAATTATTTCAAGCTGACAGTTGTTCTCCCTGTGATTGTCCCATGGATACCCTTAAATACTTGCCAGGTAAGATAGGGACTTATCTCCCACAGCGTGGGCAGGCATGGTCTCCCCACTGCAACAACTAGTATAACAGATTTTTTATCTCTAGGGAATCTTGTTTGTGTCCCTCTGGAATAAGGAAAAATATCTAAGTAAATTCATAAAGAGTAATATGATTCGCTGTGTTGGTATGAAGGCAACCTGTAGTCTGGAAAATTGAATACAAACCTTTTGCCTCTTAAGAGTATGACACAAGTAGGTTATCGACAAACACATTAAATTCCCCTTGGCAAATATCCTGCAAATACTTATGTACATATATATATATATATATATAGCTTCAAACTAAAAAAAAAAATATTTACTCCATTTTTTTCAGTGAACAATAAAGGGGAATTTTGAAGAATGTAATCAGGAATGTAAAGTTCTTGCTAAGACAAAACTACGTTTTCCTACAGTTTGATTTATTATGATGCTGAATATGTGTGATATGTAGTTAGTCTAAAATGGCTGAGACAGTCTTACATAGAAAAAAAAAAGTGCAATATGCTAGAAAGCTAAAGTGGAAGAGAGGTTTTGCCGAAATAAGCACCACATTTTGGAGGATTTTGTTAAATGTAATAGCAAATCATACAGAAAATTTTGAGGTGGAAATGTTTTGGAAAGTGGAATGAAAACTGTGAAATAACATGATTAACACCTTATTCATTCTTCAGACATATGTAGGACATCATAATTCAAAGCCATCATTCAAAAGGTTGAAATTTGTTTAGAAATGTTTCACTCACATAAAACTTCCTCATCTTCCAGAAGACCTGTGAAAAAATGAGGGAGGATAAAAAAAAATCAGAGATACTGTATCAAATATGTTAAAACACTTAAAGCACCAACATTTTAAAATATGTTCAAGTATTAGTGCATGTTTAATTAAATATTGAATGGACAGAGAAATGTGCCATGTCTATATGTAAAGAAGATACCTATTCCAATGATTTAGTGAACACAGAGCTGAGTCAAAATGTGGCTGTGTTGATTTGTTCTTTATACTGAGCATTTCAAAACAACTTGTGGCTGCAGAAGTCTTCTTAGCCTTTACATT
Organism: Alectura lathami; assembly: GCA_013399715.1. NCBI lineage: Eukaryota > Metazoa > Chordata > Aves > Galliformes > Megapodiidae > Alectura > Alectura lathami. Next base: position 387,160 of record VXAV01007407.1, on the reverse strand, counting down.
TCCGTGTGCTCATAGATTATTATATTTTTAATCTAAGGATATTAATGCAATTTGTACTTTATCCTTTTTATGCTTAGCCATAGTTTTGATCAATCTATAAAGTTCAGAGCTTTGCTTCTAATGAGAAAGTAGGGAAGGGTAGTGAACGGTAAGAGACATTCTGAATCTCTAATGTATGAAGTTTGAATCACTGTATGGTTGTCCACTCTGTCCCGGATAAAACTGTCGCTGGTTCATAGGTTAGGCTGCGATGACACAGCAGCACTAGGGTTTTATCTCAGATCTGCAATCAAATTTCACAGGGCTGGCTGCAGGCCTTTGAAGAAATGTCCCACGCTTCTGAGGATATTCCATAATCTTTGATGCAGCCTTTAGCCAATTTTCCTGCCTTCAGCTTATTATCAAAATGAGTGGATTATAAAGTATTATGTATTAATACTTTTTTTTAAATTTTATGATAGCATACTTTAAAGTGGAAATAGAAAGTTCTGTTTATTTCATATGCAAAAAAAGTTAATAAATTATTTACAAATGTTGTATTCCTTAATCCATAAAATATTAAATTTTGAACAAAATAATTAATTTGTGTAGATGAATATGCAGCTGCAGAAAAAAAACAAAATCATTAAAGCAATGGAAGACTCTCTTGGTGCTTTTTCTGTTGAGCTGAATTGTTTTGTTCTCCTAATTGATGTTTTAGCTGTCATTAGTAGCGCATGCCCTAGAAAACCTTAACTGAAATTAATTTCATTAATGCTGCCAGGCTGCAATGTTTTTAGGCCAGATATCAGTGAGCTTTTTCTGCTTCTCATTATATCTTATCTGTGAGTAAAGCTTTTAGCGCTGTGTTAGCAACCTGACCTTCTTTCATATGAGGTGACCACAAGCTGAACTCGGCAATGAAAATGTTACTCCTTTTGTTTTGTCCCTGATTCGAAGAGGTATCATGTTTCCCTTGTTTCTGGAAAAGCTCAAACCCAACCTCAGTTCCAATAAGCTCTGTGGTTTTGGTTAAAGTCTGAACATGCAGATTGCAAATCTCTGCTCTGCTAGGAAAACCTTGACAATCATCTGCTTCACTGTAGTTACCGAAATCTTAGACTAACTTTTATCACTGGCCTAGCTTCACTGCTGTTGTCAAGCAGGGAAGTCAAATCAGGCCTTGTCCCATTTACGTCCCCCTCACTATTTATTGCTTTAGCAGCTTGGTGGAGAGAGAAGCGCTTGCTGTTTTGATAATCAGCCTCACCTCAAGCACTGTATGCAGGTTTGGGTGCCACAATATAAGAACTACATAAACCTATTAGAGAGCATCCAAAGGAGGCCTATGAAGATGGGGAAGGGTCTGGAGGGCAAGAGGCGTGAGGAGCAGCTGAGGTCCCTTGGTCTGTTCAGCCCAGAGCAGAGGAGGCTGAGGGGAGGCCTCATGGCGGCCTACAGCTCCCTCCCAGGGGAGCGGAGGGGCAGGAGCTGAGCTTTGCTCTCTGGGAACAGTGACAGGGCCCGAGGGAATGGCACGAGCTGCGTCAGGGGAGGGTCGGGCTAGGCGTTAGGAAAAGGTTGTGCTCCAGAGGGTGGTGGGCATGGAATAGGCTCCCCAGGACAGTGGGCATGTCCCTGAGCTGCCGGAGCTCAAGGAGCGTTTGGAAACCGCTCTCAGACACAGGGTTTGGGTGGTCCTGTGTGGAGCCAGGTGTTGGACTCGATGCTCCTTGTGGGTATCTTCCAACTCAGGATATTCTATGATTTTATTCTAGGCCTGTATTATAATTGTGGTGATTTGTCACCCTTTGGGGTAACCCATGCCATCTATGCACACAGAAAGAGTCTGAAGAGGGCTGAGATGCATCCACCTGAGAGAGCAACCGTTCCAAGCCACACAGATGCCTTCAAATATTCCGTGAGACAGAGATAACCTGTCTTAAGCCAAGTAGGAAGGCTTTTGTCTCAGTTCCGTGTGGAGTCCAAGCACTGGAAGGCAGAAGTGTAGCCAGGAGAGAAGACCTCCAGGGACCAGACAGTGGCAAGTGTGCTCAACACAGACGGTGACACCTGATGGTTTTGTCAGTCCAGTGCACAGCAACAATGGTCAAAACCCCAGACAGATTTAAGGGAAACAGAGGAGGAAAAGGCGTTACTTTTAGGGGCTCCCTGCCTTTGCATGTGGGTGTGGTGCGTCACCGAGCAGTGTCTCCGAGATGTTGTGGTTCAGCATGGCTGCTGTGAGTGCCGCAGGCTGTCCCAGGAAGTGGTAGTGTTGTGTTATTCACATTTTCTAAAACTGCAGGGCTTTAACTTTTTTTATTTATTTTTTCTTAAAAGATTAAGTACTACCCATAGGATAAGGAATGAAGCCTTCTGGAGGAAGGATGGTCGCTCAGGGTGGCTTGATTTATAAGGAGGGAGGACAAGAGTGATGAAAGAGGACAGCTGGAGAAGCCAGCTAGGACAGAGCTCAGGAAAAAGCACTGCTACACTCACCTATACCTCTTGCTAGAACTGCAACTAAGGTAATTTAAATCACCTTGCTCTAAAGCAAGAAATTTAAGACTTAATATTTGATTATATTATGTTGTTTTTGTTCTTTGTGGTATTATCTTGTTGTAGACTGGACAGAAACTGGTAAGACATATCCCCCGTAAGAAGAGGCGAGTGGTTCTGTGGTTCTTTCAGCAATCATGACACTGAAATATATATATGCTACTTTGTTCTACCACTTTAAACTGCAGGTATAGCATTGCTTTAATATGAACATGAATATGTAAATCACAGCTCATTCTCACACTGAAAGCCTATAGCAGGCCCCAGCAGCAGACTGTGCAGTTGTGAATGAGAGCACTGAAAGAAGTGGCAAGAATAATGTTATCTAAACCCTAAACGGCACAAGAATCTTCATCTCAGCTGTTTCTGTTTATTATTTTGGCTGTATCACTCATCTAATTCCATTGCTGTCCTTCTCTTTAATAAAGTATATCACACAGCTATAATTTGAAACAATTACATGGGCCACATATTTATAGAAACATAAGCATGGCAGGAGCCTGCAATGTTTCGTAACAGCCTTTCAAAATGATTGCCTGGTGAAGTGCTGACCACAGTGCAGTCAATTTAGTTTCTATCACATGCAGATGGTTCTTTGTGTGGTTTTCTTTGCTGTAACAGCAATCCATGTCAAGGTGACACCGAACCAAACTGCAGCAAGAATTAGCAAAAAAAAACCCTTACTGATACATTATTAGACTGTTTCATTTGGGAGGTTAGTTGGTTTTGGCTTTATTAATGTCCCTGGGGAAAATTCAACATGTTTTTTTCTCAAAGTTTTTCAGATCTAAAATTAATATTGCCAGAGATTATTGAATTATCTGGCCTGATCTACTGTTTCCATCTGTTAATAAAAAGTGCAGCCACATGTTTTTCTTCTTGATGATTGACATTATGTGGTTCACTTTGAAAATTTTCTTTTTGCAAGAGTCCTTTTGTTAAAAACCTGAGACGTTTGAAAATCAAACATCATAAAAACTGCTTTAAAAGATGCTCAATGTAGCTGTCACCTTGCTTAGATATCCACATTTACATGCAAACTGATTTTTGAACATTGTTAAGGAGGTTTTCTCAGGACCTAGGGGGAATTCAGTACCCAAATTCCACATAAATTCAGTAGAAAATACCAGCTGATGCAACTTGCTGTAAGTTTAGACAGTGTCAGTGGGGAGACAGAAGGGCAATTCAGAGGACTACCAAGAAGGAACAGAGCTTCTAGATACTTTGAGCCACTTGAACTCTATCAGTCCTGAGCTGATGATTCCTGGATTTAACTTCACTAACTCAAAGATTCCATTGTACTCGGTCTTTTCCTTCAGCACCCTGTGCAGCAGATTTAACCCCATTCTCATCCATTTCTGGCTGCAAGTGCACATCCCGTGCCAAGCCTTCTGATGAAATCCTTGCAGTTAAGCTTTTTGGCAGCCTCACTGTGCATGAACAGAGGGAATTGTCCTTGGACTCGTACAAAAGCTTTGAGGGTTGCTTTATAGCATTTGGGATCTGCAGCCTCCTCTAAAATTGCTGGAGATGATGCAAGCTCTTGTATATATAATGCATGCTTTCTCATTGAAAAAAATATATTAGTTTCTATGTAAAGAATGCAGATGAGAGGGGATAAAGCTGGAGATTTGACCTGATTTGGAACTTCAATGAAAACTTCAGAAAATGTAGGTATCTGCAGTAAGGAGTCTTTTAATACATGTTGTCGGCCAATCTTACTGGGGAACATGGTTGTAAGTGATGAGTTTTCTCCTTTTCTGCTGTGGAAAAATGTGATTTTTCCTCCATCACAAGGCAAAAATGTAATATACCACAAATCAAATTACTGAAGTGTCCCAGTTAAGTGTTCAGGTTTGAAAAATAGCTGAGTTACAAGGACTCATTTTTCCCTTATGTCACTGGCACTGCCACTTGAGTCATTCCTTAGCTAGCAACACCACACTGCTCAGACTGTCATTCTGCCACCAGGGAATATATACTCTCTAATTCTTCTTGTGAAGACACGTAAACAGGGATTTTCTGCTCTGGAGATCTGTAGAAGAAAAAGCCTCCATGACAATTCTCAATTTCTTTTTTTCTGCTAAGCATTATTCAGAGACATCAAGCAAATCTATATTCCCTCTATACTGTGAATTGCACAACCTCAGTGAATTTATTATAACATTTTATATCAATATATCAATCATATGGATGATTCTACCTGCGCCTGATGTAGCCATTAAATGATCATTTTGCTCAGATAGTAGGATTCAAAGAGTCTCCTGTTGTTTCCCCTATGTCTTGTTTGCCATATAGCTTGAATCAACATATATTACCCAAAGGGTTGGTGTGTCCCAAAGCCTTTTCATAACCCTCCTTTGAACCCATTATGAATATCCTTTTCCTGCCAGCCCATTAGATTTTGTGCCACTAATTATACCTGTCACTGGCCTCAGTCTGTACTCTTTAGCTTCCTCACACAGCATGAATGTAAAGCTTTCTTCTTTATGAAGCCGCTACAAGAATAAAGTTACCGATGAGGCAGAGCAGCTGATGTTTCTTCTTAGAAGATAATAAGAATCAGGATGTGTCATCTGGACACTTTTCCGTTTCCATCTAGCAGCCATTTTGTTAACCTAGTCCATTCTCATGAACCTTTATATTTAAAAGTTCTCTGCTGCATGACAATGCTTTGTTTTACTGTCTGAAAACAGTATGTAATATGACTTGATCACCTGCTAATGCAGTGTAAAGTTCGTGTGAATGCAACATGGCATGTGAGTGGCTCTGTGATGGCCAGTGGGAGAAATGTGAGCAGAAAACTTGTGCCATACTGAGCAATATCTAAACAGTACCAAAAAATAAATTACATAAAAGTAGTTCAATACAATATTTATTGTCTGGAGTTGAAAGCAGGTGCAGCTCTAAGTGCTGTAATTACTGTAAGTAAATTAATCTGTAAATAAGAGACATTAAATATAGTTATCATAGAATCATACAATCGTCCAAGTTGAAGGGACCTTTAAAGGTCATCTAGTCCAACTCCCCTGCAGTGAACACAGAGCTCCCCTGCAGTTATTCCACAGAGGTTTTTGTTTCCATCTTACTAGAAAACTATTCTGCAGAAATAACTGCAGGGTGAGTCAATTCTAGAAAAACTTCATAGCACTGTGTAGGTTATTGTAGATATCCACAGGTAATGAGCCATCCCATTTAATCTTTAGTCATCTAGGTCTCCATTTAGAGATTAAATACTTGAAAAAGTTTTATAAGCTGTAGAGAAAATGATCAGTTTCTCAGTTTCTTTTTTCTGGTTCTCCTGGTTCAATTTAAATAACTTCTTCAGTGTTCACTTATCTCTGAAATTCTGTTCATGAAAATCATCAAGCGAATTCATTATGAAAGCAATGATCTTCTTCCAGAAATGGAACATCCTTCCTTGGTAAATGAATAGAGGCCGTTGTTCTTTTTGGATAGTTGTACTTTTAGAGATTGTGTCCTGAGTATGTCAATATTTGGGGGTTTTTGTTGTGCAAGAATTAGGTAATGATGATCAGTTACAACTGATCAACAACTCTAGAATGTGAGCTTGCTCTGACTGCTTGGCTCAACATGAGTATCCACACCAAGAATAAAACAAAACATTCTGTAGGAAAACAGAGAAAAATTGCACTGAAGGCTTAAATTTCTGGAAATGTGGCAGACAGCCTGAACAGTTTTGAGACAGACTTTTATGGCTGTGTATGCCAATGAGAAGTGGTGCTATTGGAAGTTGGCTTTATTTTTGACTTCTGATTCAGAGACTCTCAAAGTAGTTCTCAGATCATGTGTTTTCATGAAGAAGTGGGAAATTATGAGATATAGTCAGGTAATTCTGAATACCACATGGAAAGAGGGTGCTGAAAATCTAATAAGAGACAGGGACTGGGATTCAGGACAAAATTTTGTTGGAGATTACTGCAGGACAGGAACAAGCCCTGATAAAATAATTAGAGGTTGGCCAGTCACTCAAGTTCAGATGGAAGGTGTAGAAAGCAGATTATGTTCTCACATTCAGGAGATGTAAGTGCCAGAAGAGCATTCAGTGCATTGGCAAATAGGATGACAAGAGCAGTTAGTGTAGGAAAGATGAGAGGATTCCACGTGAGGCAAGAATTTGAGATCTGTCTGCATCCTTGTTCAAAGCAAACTCCAAAAAATAAAAAAAAAGAAAAGAAAAGAAAAGAAAAGAAAAGAAAAGAAAAGAAAAGAAAAGAAAAGAAAAGAAAAGAAAAGAAAAGAAAAGAAAAGAAAAGAAAAGAAAAGAAAAGAAGAAGGAAAGAAGAAGGAAAGAAGAAGGAAAGAAAGATCTGAAAATAACTTTAGCGACATTTGTGAAAATTTCAAGTTGAATACAAACATATGAGATATCTGATGCTTGAAGATACACTGTTCCAGGTATAGAGCAAAAATGCACTGGTGTAAAGAGTGAGGAGCTACATACTTCAGCTGAGCACAGAAGACATACACCTGCCTAAGCTCCAACAGAACATGAACAGCATTTACTGGAGTCCTTGTGGAGGGTAAGAATTTGTCAGAGTAGCATGGTAATTAGAGGACAATATTAGTCCTTAGCAATCCTAGATGAAATTTTTTCTTTTCTAAGACAGATATGTTTTAATTGACATCTAAGGGTCATTTAAGGATTGGGATATATAATAGATGGTTGACATTGGCCCCAAACAAACAGCAAACATCAAGGAAATTGTTAAGGCTTTTGCTTGTGCCAAAGATTATAAAAAAAATCTCAGAGGAGACCATGAAAAACACAGAAAAATCAGCTATCAGCTCCCTGGAATAAGTACAGATAAATTTAGGCTAGGGGGAAAAATAAATAAAGAAATAAATAAGAGAGAGTTTTCTTAATCTCAGACAGTAAGACCAAATTTGTAGGATATTTAATCAAGTCCACTTTTGCTAGATGAGGTGTATTCTAAAGGGGTGTCTGGCAACCATCAATAGTTTAGTGGAATACCTGGTGAGGTTTTTTTTTCCTATGGAGTGACTTCTAAATTACTAAATTTGCAATCCCTGTAATCCCCAGAGACTGCAGTCAGAGCCAGATCAGGCAGAAGAGAACACAAGGAGCCGGGGTCTAGGAGCTTTTCTCCTTTATCTAAGTTGCAGTCCAGCAGGAAGCAGTGGTGAGGAGCGGTTGTGCTGTATCTCAAACTGTGCACTTCCTTCTGAGGTCTAATTTTTCCTACTCACAAAGTGTGTTCCTTCTGCTTCTAACCTCCTCTCCCTGCTTCATATCCTTTAGTGCTCTCAGTTCCCTCTCCCCCTCCCTGGGTTACCCTTTTCCCACATGGTCTTGTTCCCACCTCCCTTCCCTCTCCTCTCCCAAACCATCTCCACTTCAGGTGCTGGTCATCTCCCCAAAGCCTTCAGCTCTGAACAATGCTTGTGGCCCAGCAGTCCTGGGCTTTGCAGTGGTGACTTTTTAATGCCACACACACCTTTCAAACAGCACAGAGGACGAGAATATACCAGTTAGGCCAATTTTCTTCTTTCTCAGTAGAAAAATTGTGCATTCATCCATAATGGTGTGTAAAGTTCATGGACAGAGTGCAAAATCAAACAGCTTAATGATTTCTCAGACTATATAACCCTTGGATCATTTTTTTTCGATATGACCAGCTAATGCATTGCACATCCCTCTGTCCATTTGGAAGACAACACAGGCCAGATTTGCACCTGATTTAAATTGCCATAGTGCTGTTTTATTCAGCTGAGTTTTGAACAGGGTCTAGCTACATATCTAGAACTTAATAAATCTACATCTTCTTTTTCCTGCTATCAACATACAGTTCTGTACAAATATGGATATTTAATCATGTATTTTCCAATTAGCAGACCTGGTAGGAATAAGAAAAAAGAGTGTCATTGTTAATTTTGTCATTTTTATTCTGTTTAATTTGATAATTGATAATTAAAATAGCATATATTTATTTTTTAAATAAACCTTATTTAGTATTAATATTTAAATCTTACATACCTGGTTAATACAAAACACTTTAGAAATTCAGGTCTCAGAATTGTGTAACAAGTGGTCTCTGCAACTAGGGAAAAAAAATAAGGAATATCATTTTACCATGTTGAAATAAACTCTACACTCAAGCAATCTTCTTAGCAAAAATCTAGATACTGTGTTATACAGAGCTGTAGAAGAGGGTTGTGCCATTAGCGTAAATGCCTGCTGGATCATCCAAACTTCAAAGTACTGTGCAGTTTCCTCCTCCTTCTCAAGGAGGTGCTGGCGCCTCAGAGAAGTATCACACCAAATTTCATTGTGTGTTGTCAGAAGGCAGTTCAGTCCCTATAATTAACTGTGCTACCTTTCATCCCTTGCAAATGCACAGTAAGCCTTCCTTTTCTATAAGAATAGAATCTAATTTTTGTACTAGGGGTTTATGCATCTTCATCTCTTCTTTGCTATTTCAGTCCATAGCTGTTTCTTCATGATTTGCAGTCGATTACATGGTAAGATGTCAGTTGCTGAGTAAGGAGGGGGCCACTAGGCTTAGGCAAGATTTTGAATGACAGGGACAGAGCTCAGAGCTCTCTTTATATAACTGTTAGAGCTTGTGATTAGCTGCAGACAATTCTTTAAATCTGAGGAGATGAATCCTGAACTGTACTGAGTGAAAACTAGAATCCTTGGAGCAGCATCTTGTACTTGTTGCTACAAATGATTATGGACTAACTTATGCCTTCTGTGAAATCTGAGCACATTTCGTAGCTGTAGGGGCTAGGCAGGCACAAAGAGTAAAAACCAAAAAATCCTGTTTTACTGACTGCAGCTTGATTTTTTTATTGTTTTGCTGCAGAACAGCCCACACAAAATAAAAGCAGTGTTTATCTTTTCACATGCAAAAAAGTATCATCATTTGCCATGAGAAAGTCAATATGCCCTGGAGAGAAATGAAGATAGTAAAAGCTGTCAGCCTGGCTTCTTCCCCATTTACTATGAGAAAGCCATCATTAACTATCTGGTTTTGCTGCTTTCCAATCAGGGAATCAAAGCATACACCCTCACGTTCATCTCTGGTAGTGCTGACCCCTTGGAGAACATCACACAGCAAGGTCCCCTTTACAACCATGACTATTTCTGAGAAAAGCCGCAGAAAAGACACCTGGATTTTGTTGTACGTGTCAGTGCTTTGCTTAAGGGTCATTACATAAGCTGGCACTGACCTCTAGGCTTTCTAGTCTCAGAGAATTGTGGTGACCATCTGTAAGATCTGAAATTTGCAGCTGGTTTCAATAAGATACTCTTGGACTAAATCTTGGAAAAAAATGGCTAATGCCAAGCCGTCTATCACTGTCAATTAGGCTCTGCTTTAAACTTACAAATACAAACTTCCCTGAAAACTTAGGAAACCAAAATAAAGTCAAACATCTTATTAAGCAACACGTTTCATCCTAATGAATATATCACATACAAGATAAAGGATGAAGCATAATTAATTACGTGCCCGATAGCACAGAGGCTGTCAGGACCATACTGGCCTCTCTTCCCACTTTAGCGCTTAGCAGAAAGTGCTCGATTTACATAAAAAGGGCGAGGTCATCAGGAGCTTGTCCAAACCAGATTTGCCAGATGAACTGAATTATGACAGTGGTCTCATGCAGATAGCACTGCAAGCTGGCCTCATGGAAGGTCATTAGACATGAGAAAGTTTCTAACTTGTTTTGTGAGGCAGATAGGGGAAGTACAGTCCTAATCAAATGCAGCAGTAAGTGCCTTCAACAATGCAGGCTTAAAGCAGTTCTCAACTTTCTGAAAAAAAAAATAGCATACATACAACAAGATTTATAAGTAAACTTAACTCAAGATCAACAAAATACAAGAGTGTTAAATATCTGCAAAAATGGAGCTGGTCCTAAATCATTCAATACTAATGACACTTTTACCTATTGACTTCATGGCCTAAACAAAACAGGGATTTTTGGCTTCCTGATGGCTTTCTTATGGGTAAAGCAGAAGCAATCAATTTTAATTTAAAAGCATAATCTAGTAAAATTCATCAAGGAAAAAAAAAAAAAAAGAGTAAGATGGATTTGTCTAATAGAAAAACTGGTGTACATTTTAAGTTGCAAATCCTACTTAAAATAGGGGAAGAAATTGAAGATTAGCAGATGCAAGCATTTACTTTCAATGAGTGCTTATGTAACATAAGTTTAAAGAGTTATTACTATTGAAACTTAATTAGCAGGTTTAGATTATAGTGTGATGTTAACCAAAATAAAGAAATGCATCATTAGATTTTTTTTTTGTTCCATTACTGAAACATCCTATGCTCATTTTAAAACTGTTACAAAACACTTCCTTTGCTAATGTTGCAATTTCAAACAAAGCCAAAAGTCCAACAAGAACAAAAAAAAAAAAAAAGATAGTGCTTTTCTAGCAGCAACTTCAGCTTGCACTGACCTCTGCCCTGCTGTTGTTCAGCTTGTTCCAAAACGTGCAGTTTGAGGTACAGTTCTGACTTTTTTTATTGTTTCATTATAAAGAAAAATTCAAATAAATAAAGATTTTAAAAACATTTTGATATGTATATAATCCCCTCTCAAATATGCAATCAGTGAAAATTGTTTCTGAGTCAAAACCAAACCTGGCATTAAAGGCAGTAAAATTTGCAGTACAGGCACCCTTAGTCTGCCTAATGCAAAGAAATGTTTCATCATTCCCCAGTTTTCTCATGACAGCCTTTGTATCTCTGGAGTTTTGCTTCTAAGCAGCAGCCAGATGATCCTTCTGAACCAACCTGTGATACGTGCAAGATTTGATGATCTTTAATCTAACAAAGTAGTTTACTGGGGCTTTGATATCTTCTGTTAGCTCACTTTCCCCTGCCCCTCTTTTCATTTTAGGCTTGCGTAGCCCCAAGCACCCTTCCAGGCAACAACGTGACAGGCAAGCAGACACAGTCTGCGCTCGGCGTCTGTTTGGGAGCATTCCTAAATGCGGGTTCCTGCCGGCCGCTGATGGAAATCATCTGTTGGAGAGCAGTGGGTGTGAGTCATGTCACCCCTCGGGGCCTAAGCTTCGAACAGCAAAGTGCCTAGGTCCCTCTTGCTCAAGGGCTGGTTTGGGGAGGAAACTAAAAATTAAAAAACTAAAAGGCTGAACGTGAACAAAGGAAGCAGTTCTGAAATAACCGAATATGGAAAAGCAGCATCTTCTTCAAGCATGCACATCTCAGGAAGACACATTTGTGTCTATGAATGAAGACTATAAAAGAAAAAAGTGAAAAGCTGTTTTGGCATGGTATGAAAAAAGGTAGAATGAAAAAGAATATTCACTGTTTACAAGCTTGATCACAGAATCACAGAAAGTCTTGGGTTGGAAGGGAACTTAAAGCCCACCCAGTTCCAACCCCCTGCGGTGAACTGGTTGCTGCCCACTGGATCAGGCTGCCCAGGCCTGGCCTTGAGCACCTCCAGGGATGGGGCACCCACAGCTGCTCTGGGCAGCCTGGGCCAGGGCCTCACAAACCTCTGAGGCAAATATTTTCTCCTAACATCTGAACTGTATCTCTCCTCTCTTCATTTAAAACTATTCCCCCTTGTCCTATCACTATTAGACCGTGTAAGAATTCAGGAGATCATGGGTATCAGATAGAGCTGACAGACAAAAGTATCTTTAATGTACCAAAGCTTGTGGAAGAAGGCAGCTGGGTTGTCTGCACAAGTTTGCCCCAACAGTAGTAACAAATAAGCCTGCCTGGTTTGTAAATAACCCAAAGCACCATTGGCTCAGAGTACCATCAGCAGCACCTTACAGTGCCAGCTTTATGGCAGAATAACTGCGAGAGCTGGTGAAGGAAAGACATGCATAGCTTGGATTAGCATTTGCTCTCCACGCACAACCAAATGAAGCTTCACCAGGTTCTGGGCTTTCCTTTCTGTTTGTAGCCCAGTGGTGAATATATAGCTATTGCTTTTGTTTTCTTAATGCTAGCAAGAAAGCCGCAAATATCTTGTGTAGCTGTGCTTATGCATTTAGAAACGTGTGTTAGCCAATACAAAAGTATGCTTCTCCTGTGATGCTAGGAAGATTTCTGTTCAGGTCTCAGTATCAATAGTAAGGATGTATGAAAAAAAATGGCATTTCCCAGCAGTCACTACTCAACTGAGATAAACTTTGTGTACAATAAGTTTGTTGAAGGATAAAATATATGAATATGTTTCATTTGTTTTGGTTGCAAGACTTTTCTGGAGCAACATCACCACATACAAGCATAGCACAAGTTTTCTGTCCATCTTTTCTGAGGTCTTCCTTACTTACAAGAAAGCAGAAGTACCAGACTAAGGGAACTTCTGTGGTTTGCTGCCGGGAAAAATATATTTACTCAGTGACTGTCCGAGAGTATTAAAAACTAAGAACTTGGAGAAGTCTTTCCTAGGACAATATCTGTGATACTACAGTGTTCTGTGTGGCAGCTTTGACAAACTGTGGTTTTGTACAGGAAACCCATGTAATATGTCTGGATTTTGAACTAAGATCTTCCATGCTTTAGCAGAAAGATGTGCCTTGTGGCCATAAAGGAAGCACAATTTATATTTTCTGGGCTACACAGCACCACCACAAAAA
>VXAV01007407.1:354610-373980 GCA_013399715.1 Alectura lathami | reverse complement strand
CACAACAGCCCACCCAAAAAAAAAAAAAAAAAAAAAAAAAAAAAGGCAGATCTATAAATTCTCTAGACAATTTCTTATGTGCCCAAAGAATGTTAACCACAAATACATTCGATTATTTCTGTAGGTATTTAGTCTATAGTTCATAAAAAATATGCAGATAAGAGTATTAGAAATTCTGTGTTTATAATTTGTAGTCCTATATCCAGGACTTTTTTCAGGGAAAAAAATAAATAAATAAAAATAAAAAACAAGACTCTGTGATAAGCATCCTTCATTTTGTTTACCATCCAGTCTGTTTGTGTTATTTATTATTTTCCCCTCAAATATACTTCTTTCTGGATAATACTCATGGGATGTAGGTTTTGAACGCTCCGATGTAACCTTCACTGGCATGGCCATCTCTGGGGTATACACAGACTTGCAAGTTTATAGAGCTGCTGTACATTTCCAAAGGCACATGTATCGCTCCCAATCTGTAATTCAAAAAGAATTTTAAAACTCTGCAATGCTGTACTGACAGCCTGGCTTGGTCTCTTGTTCTTCACTTATGTTTTATTTGAAGGCTGATTTCCTTTCCTATGTTTTGTTTCTCTCATTTCATAAGCCAAAGTAGTTTTGTTTCCTTTTGCAGTTAATGGAACAGAAATGTTTTTAAACATGCATGTCCCTGTTTGTAAAATATTAGGGTTTATTTTCTTCACTTATAGTATTCCATGTTGTGAACTGTTCCCACTCACAGTTTTGTCTCCTGCTTAGATGAAATCGGTATTAGTGGCACAACTCACATCACCATCTGTTGGATGACCGACGGAAATGCTTTTGGCTGAGGGGTCAGTTTGGAAAAGCATTCTCTGAGTTTTGAGGTTTTCCCATTGAAGACAAGAATAAGCAAAAGGACTATACACTCGCATGCATGCTACTCGTGTGTGTAAAGGATTTTACAATGTCAGTTTCTCTTTTCTAAATCAGAGCTATGTGACCAAAGAGGAACTGGGGTTTATATCCTTGTGCTGAACTTGGTGGTTCCACGACCCTCAGCCTGTAGCTTTAATTACACTTCAATTAAATTTATTAATCTACATGAGGACTTTAAGGAAAAGATTTTCCTATCTTCCCTTAAGGCTGATAGAAGCAAAAAGGCTGATAAAAGGAAGTGGTTTTAGATGAGGCTGAATACATTCGCAACAGCAATTATTACTGTCAACCAGAGCTCAGTAAAAATACGGTGTCTATGCTGTGAGAGACTTCATTATCAAACAAAGCTATGATTTTCTGCTTCAGCATCCAACAGTGCTTAAATACATTAACAGGCTGTACCAAGAGCAGATCGTTTAATTCCAGATCTTTGGCATTTTTATAGAAAACTGTCAAATGAAGTAAATCTAAAACACTTTTCTGGCAACTGAGCCTTCTTATGAGTAGATATGCATAAACATCCAAGAAGTTTCTCTTGATGGAGTTCCTCCCTAAGCATTCCAGCCTTGTGGAAGAGGGTCAGAAAATGGGTGAGCATTTCAGCCAATAACCCCATATTTATCCCTGGTGCATGGGAGGCCAGACCTGGCAATGTGAAATACCACTTTGTGCTAGATGGGGTTGCTGGCACTGAAAATAACATCTCCTGATAGGCAGAAAGTCCTCATCACCCAGTCCTGCATTTACTGCAGCTACCACTAATCTGATGCTAAGGGCCACAGCTGGCTGCAGATAGCCTTCTAGAAAACTCTTCTGTTGATAGCCCAGAGCATGTTACGGATCCCTTTTAACAGAAAATCCTGGAGCACAGAGATTCACATCTTTTTCTTTTCAATCTATGCTCATTGTTATGCTTTGCTTAATTCACATTTAAAGGAAATGCATTAAATTTGAGATAAAATACTATATTTTAAATTCATTTTACAGTAAGCTGAATAATTCAGTTTTATTCTAATACATAAAAACTCTGCCACCTGGGACATTATTATTGTTGTTTACAGAATCTAAGTAACTCAGTGCAGTATGAGCTAATTAGGTCCCTCTTTTGTTTAAATCCAGTCCTGGAGCCAAGAATTTTGCCTCCTCACTCAAGCCTCTAAATCAGGATCTCCTTTAGCCAACTTCACTTTTGTATATGGCATTTAACTAGAGATGAAAAAATCTGCGTCTTCTAGGTGTGAAAATATCCGCATGTTCTTGTTCCGCATGTTTTGTTAAAAGGAAAAAAAAAAATAGAAAAGTGAGCAAAAAACTATCAAGATATGAAATGGACTGTCCAGTCGTCGCTCCTGTCACATTGTAGAGTGGGATATCAGGATTTGTTTGCTTTTGCTCTTGAAAAATAATGTTTCATTAATCCTGCGCATTACTTGTGATTAAATCACAGTGCAAAACACTGATGCACACAAAAGCACTTACAGGCCACCTCACACGTTTCTCCACTCAGAGAAGAGATTCAGCAGAGTAAGATGCAGCAAATGCTGTTGGGTTCGTCAAGAGCACTTCGGGGCCCTGCTCAAGCACCACAGTGAGAGCACAAGTCATTTTTTCCTCCCTTGTTTCAGACTGAATCTGGTCACAGATCGGCAGCAAATTCCAAACAACTTCAAAATAGAAAGGCATATCTGTTTGCCATGGAAGATGGATCTGTGGACCCATCCATGGCCTGCGATGACCCAGCTTTCAGGACATCTTCCATGGCTTATCTCTAGTCCAAAGCTTTTAGGAAAGAAGGGGATCTGGAAAGGCAACATTTTTATAGCTAGAATTACATGCTGACCCGGGGGAGTTTTCTTTCCTGGAACTGGTGAACATGGGCTTAGCTGACTGCATCAGTGAGCATAGTGCTGAACGCTGAATATGTAATAAATAATGTGTAACAAAATCATCTACTTCCCCTGATAATTTATACCAACCAAAATGAATAATTATGCAAGAAAAGGACAATAGTTGGTGTATTTATAGGAACTTTTGCTTATGCTAGCTCTAACTCTCCATAACAGGTGACAGTTATTGCACTTCAGAAATTAAAAAAAAAAAAAAAAAAAAAAAAAAAAAAAGATAAAAGCTCATGTCTTTCAAGGCGCACATTGGAAGCTCCATGCAGATGTTGGCTTTAGCCAGCATGAGAAATGGAGCATGGACCCCAGCTAGTGCTGGATGTCTGCCCTGGTCCCCCATAGAGATGACTTGGATTTATTCACTTCGTCACTTAACCGGGGACCTGAATTTTCTGGATTGCAGCAGTGCCCTCTAGTCTGAGGGCATATTTCAGTTCTCTGTGCTCGTGGATCTGCTTTCACCCTTAAATCACATGCATGATTTTCTGCTTGAATCAATGCCTTTAAAGGACAATTTAACCTCATGTGTAATCTCTCCCACCTCTGAGATCCCCTGGGATGGGCTGATCACAGCACTGATTCCATGTTTGTTCTGTATGCTACATTTTAGCTACTGCCATAGGATACTGATTTGCTGCTGGCAACAATTAACAACATTAAACCCTTGCACTCTCATTCCAGAGCCTCTTTGGTAACGCAGTGTTTCATCTGAACTCTTCAACATCTTGCAAGACAAAGCTGCTCATTGGAATGGTAATCCAGTGTTCATGTGGGCAACGTTTAGCTCAAAGACTTGGATGGGACAGCGAAATTCTGCACGATCCTTGACTCTTTCACAGAAACTCTGTTTATAATAGGTGTCCAGTGGCCAAGAAGATGACCATGGACCAGCACACTGTTGCTTCATTGTATGGCTGCATTGGTCATGGAGCTGGGAATTTGTGTCCCCAAGATGAGATACTCACCTGAAAGGCCAGTTTTGTCATCCTGAGCTTCTTGATTTAAATCAGCCAGCACAGCCTCATGCAGGTGGGTGTAAAAGCATCCAGCAAACAGTTCTTTGCGGGGAGCAATAGCCATGTTATCCACTGGAGAGAGGACAGGAGCTATGGACAGATGGCAGACAAGTGGTTGGGGTGGGAGTGTTTACTTCTGCACTAATCAGACATGATGGACAGTGTGCCTTCTGCCAGTTGCTGATTGGTTTAGGATTGTCTGTTTGGCAACATGCTGCCTATTGCCCTGTAGCTCTGGCACAGCTTGCTCTTGGCACTGCTAGAGATGAAACAGAAGGTAGCTTCTGCCAGTGATCTCCGAGGTTGCTTCCAGGGGTATGATCCGGGAGCACCCATGCCAGCCACTGATGGTTGTTTCACCAAGTGCATTTTTCTATTCGATTACCTTATTAGATGGAATAGATTGCTTCATTCTGCTCTCTGCTGCAAATCTGTGACGGTGTTATCTGTATCACACTGTAATTGGTAATGCTGTAATCAGTGAGGAACACATCTGCCTGTTTCCAGAACATCTGAGTGCAGTTGGATAGACTATTCACACAGCTTCCTCTCTAAATAAAGTTTCATTGCAATTTTAGTTTCTATGGACATTCTCCAGTTGCTAATGAATGTGAATTTAAGATGCAATTCTTTGCTAGTTAGAGCGATACAGTCAGATACATTTGCTAATTGTGCCAGGGCTACTCCTTGTTTCCAGCTCTATGCTGGTGCTAATTGTGTGGACTGTGTGCACATTAAGGAATTAACAGTTTCAGTCTGTAAGCCCTGGCTTATAAGAGATCTGTTTTTCACCTACGAAATTTTGAGAGAAAGGGGAACTTTTGCTCCATTAGTTGTTATGCTACCACAGTAAAAAATTGTTTCACAGAGCTCGCCAGCAGTAGATAATTGGGGTCTTCAACCTGTAATTTCCTCCCAGATTAATAGAGATTTAGAGATCAGAGATTCATGTCAGAGATCAGTTATATCTACGAAAAAAAAAGAAAAAAATTGTGCCATGGATATGTCTCAGCCACTATGTTCAACAGTTTGAAACACTTACGGCACACAGCCTACTTTGTTCCTTCTCCTTCTGTTCTGTCATCTGCTAACAGAAGTCTTCAGTTTCACCTTTTATGGCAATTTTTTTATCTCACTACTTTGAGAGATAGTCATTCTTGGACAATCAGAACAGCTCACCAGATAAGCTCCCCTTTGGCCGTCATGTCCTGCACGTGCTTCCCAGCCCTGGGGACCTTTCTGGCTAGGCCAAGCACCTCTTGATTTGTGCTGATGTGAGCTTCTGACAGCATGATAGCCCTCCACACAGGAAAGGGAGCATTTAATACGTCTTAGTGTGACTGTTTTCATTTACTTGATGGTCTTTATTCTGGCAGGCTTTATAGGAAACAGTGAGCTGGCAAAGAAACACTTAGCTCTGCCTAATATGTTGAGATGCATCTATATTTTGAATAAGAAAAATGTAATGAGAATATAAACACTAAAATACATGAATCCTATACGATTACTTGGCAATTC
The DNA here is from genome assembly GCA_013399715.1 of Alectura lathami. Lineage (NCBI taxonomy): Eukaryota > Metazoa > Chordata > Aves > Galliformes > Megapodiidae > Alectura > Alectura lathami. The sequence goes on along the minus strand of VXAV01007407.1, from coordinate 368,630 downwards.
ATATAGGTACACAGGGACTGTTTCCCACTTAGTTCTCCACACAGTTCTTGCTGTAAAAGATAATGAACATAGGCAGCCAAGTCACAGCCAACCAAAACCATCCAACAGGAAATAAAGTCAAAATAGAGATTTGTTCTGGTTTGGTTTGGTTTGGTTTGGTTTTGTTCCTCCAAGGTTTTTTTGATCCAAGACCTTGCACATCGTTTAGTACCTTCACAGGCTATATATAGCACAGGAGCTTCCAATTCATGAGGACATTTTAGTCATGCAAACAAAGGAAAAAAGTACTTTTCAGTTTGGATTGCTCTTAGCAAGAAAACTACTCCTGAGAGGCACAACTATTTAAGCCCCAACAGCCTGGGAGCTGTCTGCTTTGACTGGCAGAGATGTGACCCTACAGTAAAAGGCAAGATGGCTGCCTCAGGGACCTATGGACTAGGATGATGCAGGTCAAACACAGATAACCTATAGGAGGTCACGTACAGGGGCCCGCTGTAGGGACACTGGAGATATATGCTCAGGTGCTAGTAATCAGATTGCTTTTGAGCAGGGTGAGTCCTAATTTTAATTGAGTGATGAGGGAAAAGCTTGGGAGGAGATTCTTAGCCCCACCTCAGTTAATTACATAAAAACATCTAGATATTAACATAAAGCACTTCCCTTCTAAATTAAGAAAAAAATTTCTAATGGTGTACATTTGCAAAATAGCTTAACTCAGTAAAATGGTCCATGGCTGAAGTGCATGTCCCAGCACTCTTTATAAGCAAAGCCCAGGAGCATTTATTTTTTAGCTGGATTTTTTTTTGAAACATATTTTCCAACAGCTGCAATGTCTGCGACTGTATTCTCTTATCTTTTATCTCTTTTCTTACATGTACATACAAGCAAAATTAAACTAGCAGAAACAGGGGCAGAAAAACTGAAAACATATTTCACACTTGTGTCTGCCTGGTTTCTTCCCTCCCTGTAAAAAGAGCCATATGAGAACCTCATTCCACATATCTCTATTTGACTAAGGCAAAAAACCGCATATTAATTTAATAAATTACTTTAATGAAACAGACTTTCCTAAGGGAAAAAACAATCAGGCTAATAAAATGAAAGTACAAAAAGCAATGTGGGGAACATGCAGCAGTTGACAGCACGATACAGCTACGTTAGGTCTGCATAACAATATTTAAAACACTGCTGCAGTATCTCTAATTGCTTGGTGTTCTGATTCCTCATTTTCTTGTAACTTGTGAAAGTTTTGTTTGTTTGTTTTGCTCTTTGTATATCAAACTGTAGATGTCTTGATATGTAACAGTGAAGCAGAGCTAAAGAACCTACTCATAACAAGGCACTAACCCATTATAATTCATAGATGCTCTATTGGAAGCGTATGAGAAAAGAAGCTTAGGACATGTATCAATTTAGAAAGAAACCTTTTATTCTTAAAGATTTTCTGGCATTGCTTGAGTGCTAGACTAGTGAATGTTTCCAATAATTAATTGTTTTCAGCTTTAGGCCCTGAGCCAGTAATGACAAATTTGGTCACAGGAGTAATCTCTTTAAGCACACACTGCACATCTCACACAATCTGATCAACGTAGCATCTAGATAGCTGGCAAACAAAGACAGCTCTAAAACAGAATTATGGCTTGTCCTTATCTGCTACTTCAACATTTACCATAAGGAACATTTTATGTATAGCCCAGCACCAAGAAAAAAATCTAGAATAGTGTGTACCTTACAGAAGGTCTGCAAGCTCCCACATTTTTACCTATGTCTGCTGAAGTGGGAATCTGACTCTCAAGAATCATAGCTTTGACTCAGACAAGAAATACAGTGATTTCCGATGTTTAAGAGACAAATAACAGTCATATCTGCATATTGCTCAGGCTTTACTGCATAGAGAACGTGAATAGAACAATTAATTGTATTTAATCAATGTGAAGATGGACGGTGGGACATATACTTTGTGGCTGTAATACACTGCTCTGTCATTAACCCATCCTTTGTTAACAACAGGATGAGGATGGCCACAGGGCACGGGCAGCTGGGATGGCAGAGCCCCAGTAAAGGCATCCTGTGTCCCTCCACCCACACCAGGGCAGTGGCTGGGTGGATTGCACCCAGTGCATGGGCAGCCATGATGTGTTTCTGCATTGCCAGTGGTGAGAGGTCGCATTTTGATGTTCAGCAGCTGCTCTGGCAGCATGCACTCTTACCTCCCCCAGTCTGGAATATCTCCAAAACTCAAGCAATACACCTGTCTCACCTCCAACGTCAAAGCACTGCTTAGACTACCTAAAGAGACAGACGAGCATGAGGCACCAGTGTGGAGACTCAGCTAATCCAAGCTACAGAGTTGGAGTGCTAATAGAAAATCCTGGCACATCTTGCGTGAGGCAGACCCTAATAGGGATCGAGAGTGTCATTCTTCTTTTCAGTTTGAAAGAGTGAACAGGAAACCAGAAATCCCTGCAGACACGTTCAATCCAACGCATCTTGATCTTATTAAAAAACTAAGATGTTCCAGCTGTCCATATCAGTATGAGAAGCACTCGATACGTGCAAAAGAACTCCTAGTACTGTAAGTAGAACCTTGATTTGGACAGTATCTTTCTCTGCAACAGCCTGCAAGTGGGTGTGAGCTCTGATATCGCCTGCTACACAGGTATGTCAGCAATTCTGGAGGTTTCCTGGGGAAAAAAAAAAAAAAAAAAGTGAAACACAGCTAATGTATGTGTTCTGCTTTCAGAACTACTGAAAGTACTACACAGGTACTAGGGCTTTCAGTCTGGGCTGTGCTACTCAGGCTGTGCCAGGCTACTGTGTCGTGAAGGTGTTCACTGAAACACTCGCTTCTATCTCCTCTGTAGAATAAACAACCATTTTTCAGCCAGGTAGGTAGGGTGTTCTCTGCCTGTAAAATAGGCAGGTGAGACACACAGAGGAGCCCCATCCTGCAGTGAAAGCAATGTTGCTCTGCCACCAAGTCCTCCTGTGAAAACAGGGTTTCAACCCAGAGAAATGCTGAAGAGCATTTCCAAGTGCACCGAGCATAATAATGTTCACATGACACAGACCTGTCCAGGTCTCTAAATGCTGAGCGTGTTTGCACTGACAGGGTTTTCAGAGGCCTTCACAGGCTTAGGTTAGAGCTCCAGAGAAAATGCAGCAGATGTGGTGCGGGAGGATGAAGTACAACTTAGTCCTCAAGCAGCCAAAGGCAGAGCTTGGGCACAGCACTGTGAGTTCAGCTGTGCAGCTCTGAGCTGAGTCGGGAGGCTCACAGCGCGGTGCTGTTGGATGGACCAGCTTGGCTTCACAGCAGCCGTGAGCCTCATGCTGTGCTTCAGGTGGGCCGTGTGCTTTGGCTGGGCTGTGCGGCTCCTGTGCAGAGGCTCGCTGCCGATCAGACCTACTGTTGAGTCAGGGATGCTTTTAGCTTGAGCTGCCCCTTGCCAAGAACGAAAATGCACCAGACAGCTTCACTCAGATTAACTTGTTCTGTGTCACATTCTTTCCCCTTCCCAAAGGTTATTTTGACATCTTGCTGATTTGTTGCATTTGCTTTCTCTTACTCATTATGTCTGCTCTTCTTACCACCGGGAGAGCCCATTGCTTTGCTTCATTAAGACATTTACTGTAAGAAGTCTGAGATCACTTTCCCATTTGCATTAGTCGGAAAGCACTGGCTGTATGCTTGGTGTCCCATTCATTCTCTGCTTTATCCATGGATAACTTTAAGTGATCTAATCATATATAGACAGATTGATAGCCCTACAGCCTCCTGTAATGATTTATACACTCTTTACCAGCATGGACAGAAGACTTCTGCTACAGAACACTTTTTGTGCGCCCAACCATTCAGTACTTTCTATGCCTCATTTTCAAGACCTGTATTTTTTTCAGGTAGCAAGATAGCAATACATTAGAATGGGTGATTAGACAGGATAAATCCTAAGAAATAATCTCAGAAGGAATTTTATCATCACAGTTCTCAGGTTTTTGGAACGTTACTTCTGTAAGAGCTGAGACCAGATTGTACAATGTTTTGTTTTAGCTCTGCATCCAAATTGCCTTCAGTCCTGTTCTCCTCCCTCCCAAGCCACAGCTGTAATGAACAGCTCTGATTTACAGATGGATAATGAGCAAGGAGAGGTCTTCCTCGTGTTGCTGTCTGCTGGTCACTGACAGTTCCACTGCTGCCTTCCATTCAAAACAAGAACTTTCTGATCCTTTTTGGTTGCAATATGTGAGGCTATCAGGAGGGGAAATCTAATCATGCCGTTACACTTGCTGCCTATAGAGGAGCTGTAGAGCAAGTAAAAGTCTTTCTGAAATCTAGTGCAGTTCTCTGATGCTGTCATGTCTGCTCCCTTTTATTTTTAGGACAATTGTTACCATTTCTGCTCAAGGTAAGCAATCAAAAGTCCCTAGATTTGCAGAAGTAATGTAAATGTACTAAAGCACAGAAAGGTTTTAAGATTCTCGATACAAAATAATATGTGTATTGATTCCTGTTAAAGCAAAAATTGCATGTGATGTTGTGCTTCCATTCTTTGTTACTGTGTCTTCCTAAGGAGACAAATTTGAATTCAAATGCAATCTCTCCATTAATCCAGTGTTTGGGGAACTTGATGCTCTGTCCTTCATGTGAGATTGTTACCAGACACAGAAGGCATTATTTCATCCTACAAGGCAATACCAATGTCAGCATGGATGTTTACATATTGGAAATGACTTGTTTTTTAAAGTGGAAACAATTATAGCAGAAATTGAGGTTTCCTCGTAGGATTTTATGATTCAGAACAACAATTCATGCCATATAAACAAAATTGCTTCCAGCCTGAGAGCACATGTATCAGTTTTGTGGAATGATTATCCCAAAATGGCAAATAGAAATACAGATTTACAGTAGGAATTATTTTTAGATTTAATTTTCATGCTACTAATGAGAAATCGCATAATATGTAAATATCAAATATAATAAAATCAAAGAGACTATAGCTTTTAGTAGATGGATTATCCCAGAGCAATGAAACTTTTATAAATATTTTATCTCATCTAGAAAGAATCCAGCAGTGTTCATGGAAGAGTATTTGTTTTATGCAAATTATATTGGATATGGAGAGCTATAGCAGTGCTTGCTGCATCAATCTTACTCCCAGCACACTGAAGCCACTCGGCCATATACGTGCCTGAACCGGTGCTCAGGCACGCCGGATCACTGGCAGACAGTCAAGGCACTGAGCCTGACACGGAATTTCTCAAAGACTGCACCCACTGGCAAGCTACGTCTAGCGAGGCTCCTTCTCGTCATCTTCGCCTGTAGGGTCATGCAAGGACAGAAGGAGCTGGCTCAGAGCAGGCTCCTGCCTCACTTGAGTGCAATGGGAAGATGAGAGGAGAGGCTCTGTTGCCTTGCATGTGGAGGAGAAACCAGCTCTCCTTTCATGGGGACCTAGTGGCTTTGGGAAGTGTCTTGTTTACAGCTTTTCCTCAGCTTCCTCTCGCTGCTTGATATCACTCCTGGCAGTATGAACTCCTGTTCTTTACCACATCTCTTACTGCCTCAGGAAGAGCCAAGCAGGAACGGCCAATACCTGTCCTTGATGGTGTGATCCTATCTGAAAATAAGTGTGCAGTGTTCCTGCAGGCTCATGGCCCATCTGTTGGACAGATTGCTTCTTGCTGTTGACACCAGATTCACTGCCTACCCCAAAATCAGGAGTGAATAATGGGATAATCTGGCTTGCAAAACTGTTCTGAGAGTATCAAGCCCATGTTTTGTGCTAGAACTTCAGCAGTTGGAAATCTAGTCTTGTTGGAAAGTCTCCACAGACCTGAACATCTCTCACAATATGCAAAAAGTTCTAATAGCTAATTCTTATTACTGAGTTATTACTAATCCTTATTCCATTTTGACTTGTAATGCTTGAACAGTCACTTACTGCATCTTATTTTGCACGTAACTGATAAACTAAGAATGCTTTGCTACTTTCTTTCTTACAGATCATACGTATTTTTGACAGGCCAACCCACTTTATCTCCATGAGTATCCTGTAAGGTGGGTTTTCCAGGTATTGCAACATTGTTGTGATTCTTTCATGAATCTGTTTGGAACAATAAACACCAGAGCTACACAGAGTGGTAATTTCACAGTGGTAAAGTACCATACCCAGCCACAGAAAGAGCTTGTCCTGATATTCTGTATTTTCTTCTATGCCTCTGATCCTGTTAGCTTTATTACCATACCCCTTTCTGAGTCATATTTTTCCTAACGTAATTCCTAAACCATATGAGTGTCTTGCCTGTTGAGCCTTCATTATGTAAGTGGGGAAGAGGGTTTTTGGAAATTATGTGCTGCAAACCATTGAACAAGTTACCTTCTGTTTCTGTTACTCTGTAGCCCACATACAGAATGGAGAGGGAAGAGGTACTGGGGTGAAAGAAGGATAGTGTGTCAGTGAGAATTACTTTGACAGAGATAAATGCTAAAGACAGCCTTAGGAGGACAGGTCCCTGAAGCGAGTCAGCAGTATGAGGTATAATGTATAACCACTTGGATTTTCAAGATGATCCTCCCAAGCACGTTCACTGAAGGTCTGCTGTCTATGAAATGGAAAATGTAAGGGCCATCAACTTTTAAAACAGTTTCTTGATGGAAAATTGAAAAAANTCAAGACCATTTTTCTTTACTGCTCAGAAGTAAATGAGAGTGGGAGAAATGGTTTTTTTCTGCCCCTAAAACCCTCAGTTGTTGTTTTCTTTTTTTTTTTTTTTTTTTTTTTAATAGATGAGCTGACTCCTGCTGGTTCACTTCAGACGTGAGATATTTAAAATATCTATAGAAAATATCTATGTTTTGAAACTCTGTTTTGAGTATGGTCCATTGAATTGGGTCAATGCCTTTGGGAAAGGGAGCATGTTTCTGATCAAGCTTTCTCATTCCTGGATCACCAAAGTAACGTACCTGGGCTGTGTGAGTAGTGAGTGCTGGATGGGCCATGTAACATCTGCAAATACCTAAGCTGAACTACAGCAAAAGTGCAGCATCTCCAGCTCCAGTGCAGATGTTTTTCATACAGGAAGTCTCCAATCCAGACTTTTCCCCCTCTCCTCTCACTGGCCTTACATGGCCTCATGATGCTTTTTGCTCATTCTGAAACAATTATACACATTTGAATGGCAGCCAGCTTGTTCATGGCCTGTGTTTTCTAAAAAGTAGCCAGCCATTCCAGTGATCACATTTAGCAAAGCATTCAAACCAGGCTACAAGTAGAAAATATTTTGTTTGTTGTTAGCGAGTGTGACAACCCACTATGCAAATTCTGCTCCTTCTTCAAGCTGTTACCCATATACACCACACTTAGGCACAAGCCATATAAATGCACATATGTGCCCTTATTCATACTAGAGAACTTTTGTGACTTTTAGAAGATACTGAGGACTGTACAAACGAAGTATCTGTGAAGTGTTTTCCTGAAGAGTTTCTACTTTTGAACAGAAGTCAAGGCAAACCCTGAAAGATGCTGCGCAGCACTTAGCTTGTGATATACCTTGCAAAGCCCCATTCCGCAAACTGTTTTTCCTGTGGTAAGATGTTACATTCTTGTCATGAAGTGGGAGGATGTCAAAATGACACCAATTTCTTGAAGCGTTAAATAGCAGACCTGAAGTAACATGTTGCAGAGGACATAGGTACTCCTGATGTTTCCAGAATTAGAAAGCAGCTTTGTATGTTTTTTCCAGTGCTAAAACACACAGGAAAGCATGCGTAATTTACTGGAATTCAGGGGGATAAGGGAACCTTCTGAAGTATTTTATTTAGATTTTGTTCTGTTTAGAATCCACCATCAATTATGGGCTGATTTTTATTTTTCATCTTTGTAATGTACCCATTGTGTGTCTTACCTATAACATGCTTCACACAAAGTAGCGAGTTATTAAACAGCCCGAGTACCCCACCTTTATGCCCTCCTTCCCATGTGACACACAGAACAGCTCTATCAGGTGCTTAATTACTCCAACAGAGATTCCAGGGCACCAAGGGCACCACTAAGAGAAGAAACACCAAGTAAATCTCTAATCTGTGGGCCCCTTTGGACAGCTGTTGTCTCAGTAAATCCAAGCAAGCCTGGGAGCATTTCCAGGCACTGGGATGAGAGTGTCTGTGCTAGTAAACAGACGTTCACCTGGCACAGCTTCGCCCTTCTCCAGAGAATCCTGTACCCAGGCAATTCCTAGGCACAGTTTGGAGCTTTGGCAGTTAAGCTATTGGAGTGGACGTTCCCTGTGGGCAGAACCCTGGCAACTCTTGTTTTGGAAGCTACCAGCAGTTGCCTAGCATGGATACAGGCCATTCCAGGCCACTTGGCCTCAGGGTCCAAACACATTGACAGGGACAACTGGTTGACTGGAGCAGATGTAGCCAGAGGACTACTACAAGAACCAGCAGAAACTGGTATTTCCTGGGAGCTTGCGCTATCGTGGAAGGACATTTTGAGAAAAACTAGACTTTCAGACAAAATTATCTGCTCCTTTGTGATTTTAAAAGCATGAGGTACCATAGCGACCTAAAGAACTGATGTGACCTTAATGTTGTCACAAATGTTTTTTGTGTTTTGTTTATGAGAGCAGATTTTCAATTGAAATATTCCCATCTAGGCCTCCTCCCAGTTTATTTCAGTTTCCCTCAGACCCGCTGATGTCACTTTTGTTGTTGTAGATGAGTAATAGAAAAAAACTACAATTATCCTGAAGTTTCAAGGCAAGATACGTAAGAAAAGGAAAGTCATCTCTGGCTACATAGTGGACCTCAATGAGTGGTTTACAGAAAGAAGCAAAGAATGAAGACCATGTTCTGCTGAGGTTTCTAGCAGAATTTTGGTGGTTGATGATGTTATTAGAAATTCCCAGGAAGAATTAAACTGTTGATTGGTAGTTTGGTGCACTTCGATTTAGGATATCTTCTACAGCTATCAAAAAAAAACATTTGAAGAAACAGACTTGCCACTTACATATTTATGTCATAAACCTAAGAGAAACTCTCAGAAATCACCAGTCTAGTCTTTCACACAACAAGCAGAAATGGAGGTAGAAGCTGATGATTTAGGCTACATATTAATCATTAGAAATGTCTGAATATATACAACATTCCTAACTAAAACACAGAGGAGTGACATGGAACTATTTGCACCTCAGGCATCAGAGTTTGATGCAATTAGCAGAGGGACTTTGATAGACTACAAAAGCCAAAATATGTTTTTTTGGCGTGAGTTGCTCAAGCCAGGATTCCTTCTAGGAAAGACAATGGGAAAAAAGGCTTTAGTCAGTAGTGAAAAAAATAAATAAATCTCAGGTGAGCACTGGACACAAATATCTGTGCATCTTTAACACTTCCAGCAATGTGGGCTATGCAGACAGGAACTCCAGCGAGCTAGACATCATGCCCTTTCTCAGCAGTAACTGAAGATGAAAAGTTCCCCAGTGCTGCTGCTGGGCCTCCAGACCAAGGGGCAGCCACATGTCTTTCTTTCCCACTCCTTCACTTGCTGCTGGCAGGAGGCAGAAGCTCTGGGACCAAGAGCAGCATTAACAGCAGAAAAGTCTCTGGGTCGTCTCAGCAGAGCTGTGTCCAAACCTTGTTTTTCATCTTAGGGCCAGCTATCTTCCAACTTGCCATGCCCTATTTTCAGGATATGGCAGGATCACTGATTTCTGCATTTCACCATTTTCTCTCTTCTCTTCCTGCCTTCATGTCTTTTATTACTCATGTTATTTTTTTTCTCAGAAGAAAATACAATCTTCAAAGAAATTAAATGAAAGAAGTTCCAAAGAATTTGTTCTAAAATTTTGTAAAGCATTCACTATATTGTCTTATAGGTAAAACATCTCTCTTCCCCCAATGTACACATGCTTACTCTTTGTTGTCTATTTTTTTTTTGTAAGTACATTTTATAATCTCTCTGTTTAAAAAAAAAAAAAAATCAGAAAACATAAATTCTCTTTTTAGCTTTTCGCTAATGCAATGGTAATTTATAACATGCAATAAGTCATGCATTTTGAAAAGGAGAAATGCTACAAATGTGGTTTTGAGATGTAATATGACCTGGCATACCTGTTGTCTCTTAAAACTGGAACCTGGCCATCACAGTACACAGCTTGCTCCAATGCAATAGAGTTGTGGTCTTTCCTTTGTCTAAAGCAAATGTCACAAGAGTTGTTGTGAAGTGACTATTGCATAAGAGAAACCAATGCTTGGAGTCTGGCTTAAGAGACAGCCTGTAGGTACCGTCCTCTCCCATTAAGTTTTGTTCTCAGGAGAAAATCAAAACTGCAATAACTGAGCTTTATGATGGCAGAACTCCAAACAGGATTCATTTATTAGGAGCAGCTCACATGTTTATCACCTAATGCAAGTTAAAATGTGACTTCCATGAGTGGAAATCACAAATTGAAAAGCAGCCTGTGTGAGGGAATATCGCTGGACTGTATTAAGTCAAGAGACACAAGGAACCTGGCATCTGATATTTATCTGAGGGTTTGGCTTTGGGTACTGATCTCAGCAATATTCAGAAAACTGTTGAGAGAGATCAAACAGTTATGACACTTATCACAATTTTGATGACTACTGGCTTTTCATGTGGGCAGTAGCCAGTAGGATATACACTTCTAGCAGTAATAATTATATTTTGTGGTTCTTCTGTTGAAGTGTTGAATCACTTCACTGTTTTTACCCTGGATTTTTACTTTGTACAGAGAATGAGGAAGCTGTATTTATATTAAAAAACATAAATAAAAATATACAACCATATATGTCACAGCTAGTCTCTCTGGCACTAGCCACGAATCCCAGTGAGAAATCACCTTAAGTCAGAGAGCTTCCACCAACTTATCAAGCAAAATGAACTGCCAAGCTGTTACCTATCTGATCCTGTCAGCTGGTACTGGTCACTCTCTGTAAACCTGCACTGCCAAAGACTCAAAGCAAATCCTTTACATTTCCTAGTAAAGGAAACCACAACCTGACAACCTCTGTCTTACAGTCAGAGCTGGCACCCTGCTGGGGTAAGGGAAACGGGTCAGATCAATGCAAACCTCTGTTTAGGTTGTTTATGATTTTGAGTCTGGAAGGCAGATTCTTAAAAACAAGTAACTCCTGTGGTTTGAGTCAATTTATTCAGCTGCATTAAAGAATTGCCAAGACTGAAGAGGCTGAGCATGAATCATTCAATGAACGCAGGTGAGATTTTGCTGAGGTTTTGGATTCAGGTGACGTGAGATGATAAACTAAGATTTTTGTAGAAATAATCCAGAAATAGACAATTATACATCTGTTCTAGCTCAGATCCTGTAGAAGACTAGTAAAAGAAAGCTGCGGGCTAGGGTGAGTGGTTGTATCTTGACCAATGCTTCAACTGACAGGGCTCTATAAAATAAGGTTATTCTGCCTGCAGTGGTAGCAGCTGCTGGCCTGTGATTAAGGTTAAGGCTAATAATAGTGCCAGGGTTAAATTTAATGCAGACAAGAGCCAATAAGCAGCTCCATATGCAGCTGCTTGCCTAGTTTTGACAGTGTAAAAATGTTGGACTTAAACCTAAGTCCATTGCCCAGAGGATGCACAGTTATGTTCAAATTTGTGTTTTTGCTGGCGGTGTTTAAGGTGCCTGAACTACATACAACTGAAACATGTTTCACCCTCACAGAAAAAGATCTAGTGCCAACAGAAACACCCTAATTAGGTTCCTTTAGTTGCCAAGAATCTCAGATTAGAGGAAAATCAGTCCATTGCTGGGTTGACATTAGGGTTCAGATGTGTTGAGGGCTGTAGAAACACAACTCCACAGAGAAGAAAAGCTTTCCAGATGGATGAACTAGGCAAAGACCTCTTGACTAGGTCTGGTCTCTCTAGGTCGTCTTTAATGAGATGGTTAGACTCAGGACAGGAAGGACAAGAACAGTGGTGCAACTCAGATAGATGGTCTATGGAGAGAAACAGTATAACAACCAGGGTTCGGGGTTTTGCTTGATAAGGGAACCAGGAATTAGGTTTTGAGTTATCAGTGTTGTATTGTAGCTGATGAGTTTTAAAGTGGTAATGGATGTGGGTTGACACACAGTAAGAGCTGATGATATGGGATTAGGCATGGGTGAAAAAATGTTCCAAACGGAGGCTTAGTCATAGCTCCTTGGATTTTCTCCTTGGTCATCTCAGGCTGTCCAGAGATCTCAGGCTCAAGTGAGGACTGGAGTTAGTGCTGGCACATAGCCTGGAAGGGCTTATGAATCAGTATTAGGCACTAGCCAGCTAGCACAGGGGACTGCATGCAACAGGACATTTCTGTGATTCATCCTGGGTTTGGATGACAGGGGCTAATGTTAGCCGATGGGCCAATGGGTTTAGGACCGGTGCTGAGGGGTCTGAGCACATTTGTGCCAGTCTGGGCTAGCAAAATTTGCCATTTTATACACATACTTTCTGTGAATCTAGAAGAAAGCACCTAGCCTTTTGACTAGAAATATTGATGGGTTTGAATATGTGATTCTTCCACTTACAAAGCAGCAATTTTGATTTTATCTAAACATAACCACTCTTCACAGATCAGTTTCAAAATCATGTGAAAAATGTCTGTGGTATAAAATAATTATTTATGATTTTTAGTACTACAGTTTTCAGAGTTAAGTCATGGGTTATAAGAGTAGATGCTGTCTATTAAAATAGTCCACTAGCAGCAGGTTTACACTAACTAGTGTTAATTTGGGACAAAAGCTATATCCTCTGTGATGGCACTGCATTTTGTGTGGATCTGTTAAAGTTACTGGGCTGGGTGGGTGGTGGAGCAATCTCTTGCTTCCGCATGAGAAAAATTGCTGGCTCAGGAAGCAAATTTGAGGAAGAAGTTTGATTATATAACCTCTTCCTATTTCTGGAACAGAGAGAAAACAAAACAAAACAACAACAACAAAAAAAAAAAGCATAATAAAAAGCAGCTTCAGAAGATTTCTCACCATAAGCCTTCTCAAAATAAACAGACATATCTTGTTTAATGAGTTAAATTTGCACCAATAAACAGACCATGAGTTCCCACAAGAACATGCCCAGGGCAATCTTCCATGGTCTAAAAATCATCCTAAAAGCAATCTGAAAAATGCCTGGGGTTATCCTAAACAACAGACCTGGAGCAGTGACCTCTGCATTCTTTGCACTTGTCCTGCAGTCTAAATTCCTTTGGGGAAGAACACAATGGTATGCCCAAATTATCATCATCAAAACAACCAGGAGCAGAGAAGCCCAGGACCTGCCCCCTCCTCATCAGCACGGGAGCTCTCTGGAGAGGGAGGTCACGAAGATGTCTCCTTTGATTCTAGGTTTTTCTTGAGGTGTTGAAAATAGGCGGCATCAAAACTATGTAGGGATGAAGTCTTACAAACCCACTACAGAAAATAGATGCAGTTTTCTATCTTCTTTAGCATTCAGAATGTTTTCTGTCTTTTCTGAAATGGATAGGATGAGGTCAGCCCAAAAAAGATCTGCTAGTTGCTAGAAAACCCAGCATACACTTGCTGTAAATTCAAGATTCAGTAACCGGCACATGAACCATATTTCTTACTAAAGTCTCTCTAGATGAAGCCCCTCGAGATTCTAGATAATTCAACATAAGTCTGGGAAGTAGGAGGCTTTCTTGTAGGTATGAACTTTAAATCTCTATGTGACTGCATGTACAAAGCCTACTGTTCCTATGAAGGACATGATTAAAAGCGTTTATATTGAGGTCTGATAGATATATTGAGGTCTGTACAGCCTCAGGGCTGTACAGTTTGGGGTTCATAAATACTGGTAGCCATCTCACCATTCTCTTCCTGTAGCCATTTTATCTAATGTACACAGCTGACACTGAACTATGAGTTATTGCAAGGTTATTTTCAATTGAGGCAAACTCCCTGCTAAGACACCCAGTTTCACCCAGTATAAAAGATTTGATGAATGTCTTTGAGAATGTAGTAGCATAACGTGGGGTCTCTTTC
>VXAV01007407.1:337429-351414 GCA_013399715.1 Alectura lathami | reverse complement strand
CTGGAAAAGTCATAGAACTCACTGAAGAGGAAGCTACTCTGGAAAGAACACTACAAAACAAACCTAACAGCACAGAAGGTGAAGGAGTCAGCTTTCAGAAGCCACTATGGTGTAATTCTTCAATTTTCTCCTGCAGAATAAAAGCTGGTTGACCTCTCTCTGGGAAGGTATGGGAGGGACAGAGGAAGGAGGAAAGGAAGCATTCCATCTACAGCTGTCAGAAAGAAGCATACTAATTCATCTGGCATTAGTCTTGCAGAGCTGGAGCTCAAAACAAGACAAAAGGACAATTTTACAATTCAGTGAATACTTTACCCATGTATTATCTTAATGTTCCAAAACGCACAAAAAGGCTGCAGAAGAAGGTTGTGTAAGTGCCATCCATATGATAATCTGAGACTACTGAATTCAGTTGGACCCTTGCTGTTTTCAAATTCAGTTTTAGCAATCCCAGAGAAAACCAAAGCACTAATTGCAGTGTGCCAAACTTAGAGGAAAGTGACACATACTATCCCAAAGCTAAACATAACTCTAAGTATTTAGGTACCATTTTACACATCTGTTTTCTCTTGCTTTTTTGTTTTCTGTGTCTGCAGGAGGATATTCTGTTCCACCATCAAACTTCTCTGGCTAATCACTGATCTTCAACAGCTTTCTTTAATAGCAGATCTAGCACCGTATGCCTAACAGCTGATGCAGGAGCTTTGGCGCAAGAAGCCATGAGCATTGCTCAATGAACACTTCCAATGTGTGCTTGACTCTGTTTCTCCATGCTGACTCAGCAACCTATCAAACAAAACATTTCATTATGTAGGCTCCGTGGGACATGTGGGAGACAGAGTAGAGAGCATGAAAGGGTAGGAACACTCCACTATTATTTTCTTATTATTTTGCAGTTACAGAATGTTTGGCACATGATGGTACACGCTGTTGGAAGGCAGATGCTATAAATTGGGTCAGTATGATATATATGGCTGCCAAGGAGCAATTCAAGTATATTTTCACTGTTTCCAGCAAGAGTAACAAGAAAGGAGCAAAGACATCCTGAAGTAATTATATCATTTGGAAGGAAAATATGGCTGCGATTTTTAAAATATACGTGCAGAAGGCAGAACAAATTGAACACATATCATATTGAAAACCTAATGGAAAAGTATTAACTGATGAACCCAAAACTAAAGCTCTTCAGTTAAGGGTTATCTTACCCTCACTTCACCCTGAAATTGAAATCAAATCCTGTGCAGGGCCACTAGCAAACCGAAAGGCAGAAGCTGGTCTCTCTAGTTTAGATACCATTTTTAATTTCTTCTCAAGCAATAAAGAGATTTGCATTGGCAAATGCATTAACAAATTAGGAATTAGTGAAAATAGTAGGGCATTGAAGAGAAAGTCAACTAATCAGTTAAGCTGTTAGCATGGGCCATTAATGATTCAGTGTCTGATCCACAGTTTAAAATATCATATCCTGCCCCGACAAAATCAAATCATACTTTCAAAAGCTATTGTCTTTTCCTAAACCAAGAGACAATAAAAGACAGTTTGCTTGACTGGGACAATTGGTTACTCTTCACTCTGACTTCAATTCTGAACTGATTTTTTTTGGACTTTCCTTCTCAGATCCATCAACATGGGCTTTGGGAGCTGCCAAAATATGCAACCAAGAGGCAAAAGAGACAGACTGAAAGGCCCACTTCTTTTCAATGGTGAGTAGTTATCTTTAAAATGTCATCTGTGTGGAGGCAGATTCTATATTACAACTCACTGATAGATGATAACACTAAGAACTAGTGTTTCAGTGCTATCGTGATAACACGGCCAGGGTCACTTTCCAGTTGTAGCCCACATTTTGTAAAACAGGCACCAGTCAGCAATAATTTGCAAACACTCAGTTAACGAGCTTCTTTCCACACCACTAACTGCAGACCATTGTATAATTGTAAGACTCTAGCGCCTTAATTTTATGCACTTGATGGCATTTTGCATGCCCTTCTGAATAAAGAAAAATACCACAGAGATATTAGAACGATTCCCTCTGAATTTACCTGTGCTTCAGTGACTTCTCATGCAATACCAAAAGCCTCAGTCATCCCTGCCACACGTCCCTACTATCTGTCCCCACAGGGGAAGTGTTACATTGCCAACACATCTATCGGGAAAAGCAAAAGTAAACTGGAGTATGTAAGATAGCATTTTTCACAGACTAAAGCAGGCAGAAGGGAGTAAAGGACAAACAGTCAATGTCAAAGGACAAAAGGGTAGAAATGAGGAAGGGAACTCCATGTAAATCATGGGGAAACTTCCCTAACAGAAGTGCCAGGAGACAGTGCCATGGGAAAATACAGGAAGAACACAAGTCATTCCATAGTGGACTGGGCTGCAGATTTGTGTCTATGACTAAAGAAGTCCTAAATGACTAAGTAAGTCCTTTCCATCTCTAATGGCTCCAGTAAAACCTCTGCCATAGCACAATATTTGTTGAGATGTCAAAAAAGAAAAAGATGTTTCCACTAGAAAGAACCCTAGGGCCTTGATGGAAATGGAAATGAAATGATTTTGGTTTGGAAGGAATTAATATGGTCATGGGCTGTGGAGACAATCAAAATCTCATAAACAGTAATTGTAGAAGCCTATCACCCATACAATTAAGGGTGGTTAGCTAGTCGCATGACTTGGAAACACCCCTGAGGCATCTCTTGAGAGAATTCTATACCTATAAGAATGCAATCCTTTCTTTCAGGCCCAATGCTGCAGGTCACTGAGGACACTTTACTCCTATTTTTTTTTTTTTTTCATGTAGCAAACGTTTTTTTTTAAGGATTTGCCAACATATTTACCTCTCAAAGATCTTAAACTTATTTTCTAACATGTTAAATTTGCCATGCTGCTTTCCTGAGGCCCACTGAGCACACTATTTCACAGTGAGTATAGTCATTAGGAGGTGGTTGAACTGTTAACCATCAAAATGAACGTGGCTCCATCTCCTCCAAGAGGAATCAGTGCTTCGTATTTGACTGTCTTAGAATTCTTACTTGTTTTATGCAACTACTTGTGAGAGTTTTATGGCCAGCTTTCTACAACATGCAACATTTCATGCTATTCCTTTTTTGGTGCGGAAAAATTTTTATATCGTACTTTGTAATGCTGTATTACTCACAGTAATCTTTCATATTTAACCATTTTCTGACATGGCTTAAGGGCCTGATTTGTGCTTCAAACCTGCAGAGGCACAGGGTTTTGGTGTCAAATGATCCCATTCCTCGCTCTCACACTGGAATCACATTCTACTCAGGGTCCTTCCACATATTTTCAGCCATGCAGTTCTTTGAAAGCGACCACTTCTCGTAATACAGGCATTTCTTTCTTGAATTTTGTTTTGAACATCCCTTCTCCCACTGCATCATGTGAAGCAAATCTGAGCAGATGTAGCAAGAAAGTAAATGTCAAGAATACCTACAAGATAGAAAAAAGCTGAAAGAAAGGTTTCACAGATTAGGAGGGCTCTCTGAAGTTGAAAGTTTGAGCCATTTGCAAGCGTAGAAGGAGGAAGCAGTTTGCATGCAAAAGATGTATGCATTATTTCCATAGGCTTGGCTGCCAGCTCTGCTTCTTTTTGCGTTTGCAGAGTGCAGTGAGAAATGTTTTTCCTCAGGACTTGCGACCTCCTTATTTTATTTATTACATCCCAACAACATGATGAGTGTGCCAAGATCTCAACTGCAGCCCTGGCCCACTCTCCCAAAATTAAGCAAGTCAATGGATGCAAGTCAAGTTAGGGCTTTTCAGAGAGTTCAAAAGTGAATTAAGTTGTCCTGTACATCCTGACACGGCCCATGTTGCCCTGCTTTCAACAATTACTGAGATGAAATACAATGCAACACTACAGACCTGGCCCCATACATCAATTCTTGTCTGTTATTTTTTTGTTTATATTGTTCAAGCCTCTGATCACTAAGGGGGTTTTTCTTGTATACAATACTCTTCCAGCTTCCTCCTATTTCTCACTAATCGCAGCCTTTTGGCTTGTTGGACCTAATACAGCGCTAAAAATATCCCTGCATAAGTTCTGTTTTATGTCTGTGGTAAGTTTTGCCCAGGTATTAAAATAAAAAAGTTATTTCTAGTAGCTCTGCTGACAAAAAGAGCAATCCACATTCCTGCAGAACAAGCACACATCCAGACCAGCTCTGATTTACACATACACAAGAACTAAACTACCCTAGGCATATGATGAATGATGACTGGCAAATATTTTCTTCCTCCTATTCCATATGGGTGAGAAAAAATGGCATCCGATTTCAGTAACTAGTGCTCTTCTGTTATCTTGAAACTGTCTTATAAAGCTATTCATAAATTCTCCCAATATGGGATTTGAAATGACACTTCCTGTTACCCAATTAAATGGCATGGCTGGAATTGACAGGATGGGCAGAAAAGGTGTTTCTCCTCCTTGCTACACCTCTGCCTCCATGGAAGGGCTGGGAAAACTGCAAAGGCAACAAGGCAAGAGCTATACAGTCACCATAAAATGCTCTATCAAATGATATGCTACTGATATGAAAAAACCACTATTAATCAAAAAGGCAGTTTCATTTTTCATCAAGCAATAAATTGTTCTTTGCTGCACTGTATCGAAGTGTAGCGTTTCTCACTGATGCTATTTTCTTTTATGGTGTGCCATAAAAGCAGTCCCTAACGAGCAACTATCTACCACAGTTTTATGTGAGATGTTCCCAGGGCCTTTGAAGTTTCTCCTGTTCTTGGAAAGCAAATGCTGCTGCTCCCACCAGCCTGTCCTCTACAGTGGGGTAAAGCCTGGCCTTTGGGCAAGGTGGGTTTTGGTTACAGGTTATGGCTCCTGGATTGTTCAGCATCCCCACAGAGTTTGAAGGGTACCAACCTTTGAGAAGAAGATCATGACAATAGCAAAATGAAGGTAACATGGAAAAGGGGAAAATACAGCTCCAGCTGCATAGCCCCAGCACTTGATGGTGCACTCTTTTCTCTCTGCTGTGGCCAAATCATTTTTATCTTTAGTGCTGCCTGCAAAAGATGAAGAGTCCATCTTCCCTGAAAATGAGCGTGTGTCGTTTTGTTTGTTTGTGAGGAACAAAGTGGGAAAGAAGATCTGGGAATGGGGCAGGAGCAGTCTTAAGGATCCCTTGACATCCAGGACTGCTGCACAGACAGCACACGTTAGCAGTGGCTGGAAATTCACTTACATTATGGGAAATGCATATATTCCTGCTACTGGAGATGAAATAGGATTTCAGGAAGGAAAGGGGGAGCTAAAGAGGCAGGGAAATCAAACACTTTATAATGTTGGCATGCTTGGAGGAATTTTGTGCCATGATCCATTTCTGAAGTGATATTTACAGAAATCCCTGTCCTGGCCAGCAGAGCGGTATCTGTCTGTTCGCAGCCTACTGGCGTGGAAGAGCTCTGCTTGGCCACCTGTAGCACCAAGTCTGAGCACTCAGCCTATTCTTATCACAGACCATTATCCCAAAATAGGCTGAAGGCTACTCACAGTACACCCTCATTCAAAATACTTCTAGTTTCAACCTCCAAACTTAATATTTGGGAGGAAGCTGCTTGGTTCATTCTTTTAAGATGGAAAAAAAAACTATTTCCTAATGTGTTTTAGCCCAGCTTCTTCAGTCTGCCCTGAAGAGATTTCCAGAAAAGCTGCATTGTGACATTTCCTCCTGGACTCAATGCCACAGCCAGGCACTTGTAACACTGCCTCTCTCAGAAGGAAATGCCATAAGAAGGGAGCAGGTGCAAGACCAGCTGCATAGCAGTTTTGCTTTTACTTCCTTGAGTGATCCCCACAACAGTGTCAAGGAGGGAAAACAATAACTGTCTGAAAAGCCATGTGATGTTTCGCTTGGATGACCAGCAAGTCTATTATTCCAAATCATTAATATTTTAGTGAAGTAATGAAATGTCCCATTTGCTTGGTTGCCACTATTTAGGGGGTCTCTGTTTCACGTTCTGTTGTGTGGTGTGGGTACGCCCACTCCTTTGCTCTCCTGTCTAGTCATACCACTGACTGATAGTTTTTAAGCCTCTTGATAATTTATTTACTCTATGCCATTTCGTCTTAATGTGGAAGAGAAAACAGAAAACAGTTAGAGGAGCTGTTCAAGCAATCTGTGATTTATTCTATGTCCTTTCTTGATTATTACTCTGTATATAACCATTCTTGCAGCAGAAATAAATTAAAAAATTCCTCTTGGCAGTAATGAATTTTGTAGTTATATACAGTTAAACTGCATCTAGGATGTCCTTCATCTAAGATATCATTTGGTCTCTGCACTCAATGCTATAATCTCTTCAGGTCTGTCAACTCACGGGAAGAGGCAACACCTGGAAAGGAGATTTAGAGAGAAAACCGTAGTAAAAGTAGCATTGGCAGTTCAATATACATCAATCACCTCTCCAAGTCAGTGCTAAAACATTCCCCTTTAGTACAGTATTAAGGGAAACAGTGCTATTAGAGTGGCTGAGTAATACCATCAACTCTTCCAGTATTCTTATGCCAAGCAAAAGGTTGAAGATGCACAAGGTGTTCTCAAAGCCTGCTTCCTGTTGAAAGAAAATCACCTTGGCACAGGATCTCTGTTAGACAGCTGCAGACTGCTCTCTAGATAGCCCCTTCCAGGCTCTAGCACACCAGCTGAGGATGGAGCCAAGGATGAAGGCTAGAGGAGCATGCTAACAGCACGGCATTAGCATTTTCCCACTGCAGATGTTTGGAGTGGCACGAAAATCCAACAGCACAGGCTGACATGCAGCCTAGGCTGTGAGTTATATTGTACTTGTGAAACATATGTAATCAGGTGGATGTGAGAACATTTTAATATTAACTTTAGCTACTGACTTTTTTCCCTTTCTCTCCCAACAGCCTGAATCCGTGGGCTCTGGGTGTTGTGCATCCACGGCCACTCTTCACAAGAGAAATCTAGGCAGAGACCTCCAAGATGAAGATGAACAGAAATGGTCAGAACGCATGGTTGTAATGCTGCTTGCAAGCTAATTAGCTTTGCTGAAAAGCAGCAGTTTTCAGCTTTGGTATCACCCTTCTTGAAAGAAGCCATGTTTGGGAATCTACATGGGTACTTCCACGTTCATGCTCTGCTGCTCATTTGGGCTGCTGTTAGTTTGAAGTCCTATGAATTCTCTCAGTAGGGATGTAATTCTCAGAGACTATTCCTTGTTTCCATGCATAATGTTCTATGCCTAACCTCTCTCATGATTCTTTTGCTCTCCGGCTTCAGGCATTGGATTGCACTCCTGCACCAGATCATCATGACCCTGAAAGTTGCCATGAGTGCAAAACAGATGAGAACGGGCACTTGTAGACTTCTGATTTGTTGTCTCAAAAATTGGACAGATCTGAGATACTTTCAAGTACTTGAGGGGAAAAAATATTATTAAGTCCATGTGCGATTTTTAAGGTAAGCAGGGAAAGGTCATGGATAGTTACAAAGTTACAAAAATTCTCCATAACAATATCATAGTGTTTCCAGAAAGAACTGTAAAGACCATTTGAGAAGTTGTGGGTAGAACCTATCTGACTGAGAAGATGGTACTGCTATACTGCTAAGCCAAAACTTTTCTAACCGACATAGATAATTTCTTTTTCACCTACAACTTCATTCTTATTTTTATTCCAATATGGTATACCAAACAAGTTAATGAGCATAGTATACATGACTATTTGCAGACTGGAAAAGAAATCTTTTTTGTCAGTGATTGTCAGGAAAATCAAGACTGACCATAAAGCTGCACTTGAAAGCCCTCAGGTATTAAAAAAAGCATATTGATGAAGTCATATTTGAAAATTAGTGGTATTTAAAGCACCAGTTCAAAAACTGTTAATATGAAGAGATTTGTGGAGTGTCACTGGAGCACATATAACATTGGCTTACAATAAGCTAATTAGATTTTTTTTTTTGTATTTAAGAAGTTGTATATATAACACTGCATTAAGAGCAATTTAGCTATTCAATCCTAAATTCAAAATTTATTATATATATTATTTGTATTTAGAGATAATCTGAGTATAATATTTAACTATTCAGCTTCTAAGAACATAAAACAATAAAAATTTTTAAGAGCATCTTTTGAAAATTTTAATTTACATATCATTTTCAACTCAGGAACTAAAAAAAAATATCATTATCACTCTTGCTGAAGCTAAAGCCAAATGAAAATGTTCTTTATTCAGAATGCATCAGGATGTGCTGAGTTAATATGTCAAAAAAATGTCTTGACAGCCAATCAATAGTATTTGTGAAAAAAAAATTGCTGACAGTCTTAAAACTGGTAGATTTTATACATTATCAAGTTTATCTCAAAGTTAATTTTCATAAAGCCCTCCTTCCTTTCATGAATCAGAAACAGTTTCTGGCATGTCCTTGAAAGATTTGATTTCACCTGTTGCAGTGAATACTTCCCTTTCCCATAAAATGAGGCAAAACCTAATTTATGACAAATAATTGGCATGCATTGACAAAACTTTGACTGGAAGGAATCCAAAGGTTGTTTAGCCATGAGGACATTTTAAAAACATAATGTTCTCACCTTTTCAAATCATTTAATGCCACACAGAAGCTGATGTATCTCTCAAATACAACACAGGGGTCCATATAGCAACAATTTTTGTGCATCATTTGTGCAAGTATTTGGCATCTTTTCTGTTATATTGAGTTGGAGAGCCAGCTGCTCTGGATGAGGGTTTGGATAGGCCACAACCAGGTACAAGAGAAAAGGAGAGAGAAGCATGACTGTGCCTATTAGGCGTGTGAAGGAATTATTCTTTTTTCTTGCTTACTAGGAAATTATTCATAAATTTGGTCGTACTGTTGCTTACAGCTGACAATTACATACATCAAGAAAGTAAAGAAGGGAGAGATGCTGAAAGCTACTTATAGGTTTGAGCTTCCTGAATGAGTAGTTTACTGTAAATCAGTTTTGGAGAAGACTCTGAGTCCATATCATAGAACCACAGAACATCCTGAGCTGGAAAGCACACACAAGGATTGAGTCCAAATCCTGGCTCCACACAGGACCACTCAAATCCAAACCCTATATCTGAAAGCGGTGTCCAAAAGCTGCTTAAACTCCGGCAGCTTGGGGCCGTGACCACTGCCCTGGGGAGCTTGCTCCATGCCCATCATCTCCACTGTGATTACGA
The DNA here is from genome assembly GCA_013399715.1 of Alectura lathami. Lineage (NCBI taxonomy): Eukaryota > Metazoa > Chordata > Aves > Galliformes > Megapodiidae > Alectura > Alectura lathami. The sequence goes on along the minus strand of VXAV01007407.1, from coordinate 342,212 downwards.
ATTGCCTGAGCGCTTCAGATCTAACCAAGAATTAAAGCATATTACTGAGGGCATTATCCAAACGCCTCTTGAGCACCGCCAGGCATGGGGCATCAACCATCTCCATCACAGTACAGAAATTTTCCATAATGCCCAGCATGAACTCCCCCTCGCACAGCTTTGTGCCATTTCCCTGTGTCCTGTCATTGGTTAGGACACAGGGAGCTGAGGCCAGCATCTCCCTCTCCGTTCCCCTCCTCAGGAAGCTGCAGAGAGCAAGCGAGGCTGTCTCTCCACCTCTGTTTCCCCACACCATTCCCACTGTGACCCAGCCTCCCCACAGAAGCCGTTTCTCAGCTCCCTTCACAGCCCTGCCCACACCAGAGGCCTCCAGGCTCGACAAAGGCGAGGCTGCAGCCATGTGGCTGCAGACCAGGCTGGCACCACTGGTATTCCAAGCCCAGGCTCCAGGGTGAGGCGTATCCAGCGCCCACCCGGCCAGGCAAGGCCTGAGGCTGCAGCCTGCTTGTACTCAGGAGGGACTGATGCCACCAATGGCTCTTGCCCTGCCACCTGCTATGTGTGGACACTCAGTGAAAACAAAGTAGGAAAGCAGGAACTAAAGTTACATTTTGGGCAGGCTATTTTGGAGACTAAGATATATTCTGCAGTTTGGAATTTAGATTTAGAGAAACAAGGCAGGAAAAGTAAATGTCCAATGCAAGTTTTCCTAAGGAATTTTTGTGTTTACTTTGAGGAAGACACCACTGTTCATCATGTGATTGCTATCTCTTATTAGCTCATAAAATATTTTTTCCTTTAAGTTCTATGATAATCATATATATGAAATAAAATACAGAAATTTCATCACCTAATTTACTCAATTCCAAAGAAAATATGGAATTAGATGGACTGTTCAGCTGAGATAAAAGTGAAGATGGGACAGCTTTACATGTTATTTGCCAACTGTGGAAAAAACACTGGAAAAGCTGGAAAAACAAGTCTTTAAAAGTTCTATTCTAGAATTAGGGACTGTACGTAGAATAATTAGACCAGAGTAGATCCTGTTGTAAGGATGAGGTTTTGTTGCAAATTTGTGACTGAAGTGAAAAGTTGTCCTTGTTCATGGAAGTGGTTTGGTAGCAGAGGTAGATGCCAGTAGAACTGCCCTTCTTTTGACCTGAAGATGTTAATTTTTGACACTCAATAAACAGCCTTTGGACTCATTTCATGCCTACCCATTTGGGAGCTAATCAGCCTCTTTTATCCTCTCAAGAGAACAGTGAACCTTGAATCTGAGACAGTGGAAGAGTCAAAACCAGGGTATTCCAAAGAGGAAGTTGAGATTAAAAGGGATAAAGAACAAAACAATAATGTTCATTCAAAAGAAAAAAATAGAAAACAATTATCATATTTGTGGCTGAAGTAGGATCAAGCTATCATATTCAAAGAAATGAAATGGCCTTTGTCCTAAAAACATCTGTATGTCATATCCTATAGAACAGAATTTTTATGCCTGATATTTTTTCCACCCCAGAAAACATATGACATAACATCCAATTAATTAGATACACCAAGAACATCAGAAACCTGTGCTAAGCCAACTGAGAAGACTGGTGTTGCTCAGGTAAATCCCCAAGGATAAAATGGACATAATTCTTAAAAAAACGAAGTGTCTGGCCAAGTTCTGATGCATGTGAGAGCTGGACACAGAGGGTCTATGTCACAAAAGCCAAAAACACTGTGCAGAAAGGAGCACAGTAATGAATCACATCATCCCTTCCTTCTGTGAAACTGTGAGTACAGTACTCCTGAAACCGTGAGTATGTTCTGGAAGTGAGATCCTTTTCTATTACTGGATGCACAAGTGTTTAATTGTTTGGAAACCCGCCCACTCAACTCCAAAGACTAGTAACTGCAACATCAAGCTTTCCACAAAGAAATCTTTCTTTTCCTTTTCTAATGCCCACGGTCCCTTGAAGCAGGGACATGAGCCAGAAGTCAATAATCTGAAAAAAAAAAAAAAAAAAAAAAAAGATCCAGAGGGAAAGAGTCAGCTTTAGTTTTCCACATTTTCAGAGAAAGAAGAGACATGCAACCTGCTTAATGATCTTATTAACCACTGTTGTTCCTTCTTAATGATAAATTATGTATGTGATGCGCTACACTGAGTTATCTAAATAAAAGCCTTGAATAATTTCAGTCACTAGAAAATGAAATCTTTATGCCAAGCATTCAATATTTTCAATTATTTATGATACTTTTAGGAAAAGGAAAGGGTTTATGCATTCTTCTCTTTTATTGAGAATTTTCAGGTCAACTCTACTGTATCACTGCAAATCTGCATTAGCTTATTCTGAAATGCAGATGCAGAAAGGAATCAGGGGTGTTTTGGTGTAGAAATAAGGTTCCCAACATAAAAAGGGCATCTGATTTATGGAAGAGGAAAAAATACTCAAGTGCATGGCTCTCAGGCAGAAAAGGTTTAATATTCATGGACTTAGTTTGTAACTTTGAGCTTCACTGGAATTAATGATAATCTCATCAACTTCATCACAGAGAGCTTATAATTTTTAAGACGAATTCTGGGAGAAGCACCAGGAGAAAAATGTGATTTGAACAAAATTCTTTTGCTGTTTCCCAGTTTTTGGAACAACAGAGTAATTTATTCCAACCCTCGTGTAAGTTTAGCACCCTCTGACCATAGATCTGGCGACACCTGGTACTGATGCACGGGGACTTAGCACCAGCCTGAAAAATGTCAGCTTTCTTTATACAGGAGCCCTTCCATGTGACTTTATACTCCTAGGCACAAATTACAATTTCCCCAACTGCACAAAGGTTTACAGACATTTCTAAAGTGCATGCACTCAATTTACATACTGGGAATCACATCCAGCACACATCTCAAATGTTTGGCCCAAATACCACCAACTCTATCTATGAAAATTGCAGAAGCAGATTTGCTATGGAATGAAAAAAGATTTTTTCTTCTTTGCTGTTACTTTTCTGAGTAACAAAGGGCATGTGTAGTTTGAGCCTGCACAGACTTCATCAACTGCCTCAGAAATGGATTGTCTTCTTTTCTCTTTCCCGTATCTGGGCTACCAGTTCTAGGTTCTGGGTCCTGAGTGAGAAAATAACTCCCTGCTGCTCATAGGATGGTGATGTTCTGGAACATGGCAGAGTAGAAGGAAATAGGAGCTGGTAAAGAATGAAACCCTTGTGGAATAAGAGAATAGATCATCCCAAGAAAAACAAATCCGTATGATAGCTCACAAATTAGTAAGTATTTTGGTGTTATTGCAGGATTTAAGCTGCAGCCCACTGAAGTCAGTGGAAGGCTCCCATCTTTTTTTCTTTAAACAGATATTTCCAAAAGGAAGCACAGTGATTTCTTTAAATCAGCTAATCTATCCTCTCACCAGCAAAGGATTAGTCGTTAAAGGGTTTTGCTCAGTCTGAATTTGACAGCAGTATGTGAGGTGGCTGCTTCCCACCTGCTGAAATGGGGCAAGTAATGTACGCTGAGTTACAGGAGTAGGAGGAATTTATGCGCCTTCACAGAATCATGAATGCGGTAAACTGTAAGTTTAAATTAAATTATGCTAAAGTAACTTGTCTGTTTTCCAGAAAAGATTACAGAATTTCTCGATGAAGAATCATAAAATAGCTGAGCTAATTACATGCTCACTTACCTCTGTGCCAAGCGTGATACATCAAAATAAATTTCTGTATGCTTATTATAGACATACTGTAGCTCTAAGGTTTACCTTACAGACAATTGTTTTGTAAATGATTTGATATTGTACATTTTAAATTCTACTTTCATTCTAAATTGTCTTAATTATAAAAATCACTAGGATAGAAGGCTGGATCAAAGATTGCAGACAAGGCATAAGAACAAATAGGAAGTATGTGGGGAGTAATACAGGGACTATCCAGAGTTAAAGGCAGTTAGTATTGTGCCTCCATTAACATCTTCATACGCTGTCTGAAACTAAAAGTTAACAGCATCTTAACGATGCAATCCTCAAAACTGCACCACATACAGAGTTCTTTGCTCACTGCTCTTGGTAGTGAAAAGCATGCTTTTTGCTGGGACTGTAATTCCACTGATTGCTTGTTAATTTCCATAGTGTTGATATAAAGTTTAGAAACTTGTTATATATGATCTAAATCCTTAAATTGATGGATTTATTTCCTTTGTTCATATTGTTCAGAATACAGACTGCATTCATCTGAAGTGCTTGAACTGCGTTACTAAGCACGATCATCCCACAGTTTGTGGGAAACAGCTTTGAGATGCAGAGATACGTGAAGTTCTACAGTAATTCTGAGAAAACCTCCTTTAAGGAAATTTAGCATTTCCACTTGTCATTTTTTCCAGCAATGTGAAATAGTACCCTGAAATCCCTGTAAAGTTGTGCCAAAGAGAGAACCTCTGGATTTCTGCAGTAATGTGGGCTTTCACTGCCTGCTGTCCCATTGACAGATTGATTGGATCGTGCACCACATTCAGTTTTAAACCAACATAGAAATTAATGGAAGAGCTGGTAGCCTTTTAATTTTCAAGAGGTTGGTGTAATTTTTGAAATGTCTCTGGATCACTATGTGTGTATCCATACAGTGTATAAACAAAGTTTTATTTTGCAAAGCTCTGTGACACAGCTGTTTCTCATTTCCATCTTGCAGATGCTATCTTGCTTACAGGGCAGCTTAGTTAAAAATCTGTGTTTACTCATAAGGCCAAGATGTACAATATTTAGCACTGACTGAAAACTGAAGAACTTCATCATCCGAA
>VXAV01007407.1:263707-274741 GCA_013399715.1 Alectura lathami | reverse complement strand
TTCTCCACCCAGTATATTCCATGTTCTTGTGTTCTTGAAGCAGGAGAAAGGAAACTGTCTTGCTGTTTGCAAACAATAGTGAAGGCTGCGCAAGGTAACTTGTTTAAACCTGCAGCATTCTAATCAGTAGGCCATGACAGTGTTAAACACATACATAAACAGCATTGTTAGTGTTTATAGATGAAGTGTAGGTTAGGCACGCTGAGAAAGCCATCTCCATAACCCTATGAACTCTCTAAAAACCATGAGTAATTTTCTGTTTTTTTCCATAAAACCTATTATAGGCATGGTATTCTGTTCATCTAACTGTGCTGTTTGACTCATTGAAAGAAAGTAACGTAAATGAAATCTGAATTACAGCTGTGTTGCGTTACAATGAATAATGTCTGCTTAGTAAGACACTGAGTCAAGGACCTAGTTCTCTGTGGAAGGAAAATATTTGCGAGTTTCACTGGAAAAGCTGACGGGCATACATCTGTGCTCTGCTTCACATGCTGGACGGTAGAAAATGCAAATTGTTGGCTTGGCTAGGAGCACTGAAAACATGGCTCGAGAATCACACTATGTTCTGCGTGACTGAGTTGGATAAGTAAATGTAAAGTTTGGAGCATGGATTTTTTTTAATTTCATTGAAAAAACATCTGATTGGTTTGTCTTTCATGTTTTATACTAGTTGTGATAGCTGTGGTATTTGCTTCACTCTGGAATGCCTTAGGCAAGGTTCAGCAAGTAAATCAACACTTATTTTTATCCAAGATAGGTAACTGATTAGCAAAGCGGGATGTAAAAAAGTGTATCCTATTATGGTCTGAATTTTTCATGTATGTGCATGCAGCTTTAAATAAATACGTTAGCTCCCTGAGCACGCAAACTGCATTTGAGAGTTTGAGAGGTTTGCGTGATTTATACAAACGCTGCCTAAGAGAATGGTGTCTGTTTTTCAGTTTCACTGCAAGGTCAGTTCTGGATATGAGCAAAGCTCCAGTGTGACACTGGGCTTTTTTCTCCTCGTGTGCTCCAGCTGCATAGGCTATTTGGAGAATGTGCAAGTCTTCTTTGAGCGTCATATGATACTAGCACCCAGGAATTTCTAAAAAGTCTTCTGACAAACGTAGACTACTTCACCTCTTCCATTTGCGTTTTGTATGTGCTTGTGTGTCTAATACTAGTTTTAAAATTGCAGACAGAGTTTAGAAAACATTTGACAAAGCATGCAGAAATGTAGAAAACCTGTATGAGCCCGGGATGCACTTAAGCACTGGTAAATTAAATAAAAAAAATTGAGAGGTTCGTATGAAATTGAAAGGAACTAATTAATTATGAGCAGCTGCACAGTACCCAGCCTGCTGCTGCCAGGAAGAGGATGGAGCACTTGGGGTGCTGAATCTTGCTGCCTGGAAGGACCAGAGGAGGCCAAGTGTTGACCAAATCAGCCAGAAACAGGGCCAGAAATTCCGATCCATGCTGCTAATACTGATGCGATACTTTCCTCAAGCATTGCTTGACTGACCACGCCGATAGCTTAGGGTCATATAAACCTTAAGTAGTGCTTACCACCCCAAGGAAGACTTGGATAACCCGAGAAAAAGAGAATAAAACTGCTTCCAGATACCATCTAGGCAGCTTCTTGTTTGACATTACAATTCTTTATGTACCCAGAGCACTGTTCCCATGCATGTCCAGAGCTGCCTTCATCTGGATCATTCAGACCCTGTTTTCTACTCAGGCTTGATTTTGGTCCAAGAACTAGACAGCAGAACAACGAAATGCAAGGCAGCCCTGGTGCAGTACGTGCTCTGGGAGCATATATAACACATTCTTCTGAAGCTGAGAACTTTCCAGTTTTAAAAGCTGTGGTAATCTAAAGAGGGCCAAAAGAGTTAGCTATCGCTGTAGGGAACACCCGTGTGTAAGTACACGTAGAGGCCCACAGGCTGCAGGGGACTGCTTTTGTGCTTGTTTCATATTGGTATGTTTTTAAAAGCTGTAAGGAAAGGTTCTCTGCAAATGTTAGGTAAGCCACTGCAGATGTGATTTCCGTTCCCTTATCATTCTGTAAAGACTGATGTTTTCATTTGCACAGGGAGAAATTTGCACCATTGGTTGCCTTAGGCTTCAGTGCTTCATAACCCATCCTCATTTTCCTACTAGGAGCTATAGCTGAGTGCTTTCCATACAGCATTCACAGAGGTGTAAATTACATCTTGCATTTGTTTGTTGGTGAAGAATAGCTTCTCTGAACAATGCATTCCCATTTGTGCAAGTAGGAGGACACCTTTGCTGAGAGACTAATTTTCTTTATCTTAGGAAGTTTGTTTTTTTTTTCTTTAGTATTTAGTTGTCTCTGCATACCACATCTGAAAGCATAATAGTGCTAGGTATATGCTGTGTGACTGAGTTTAGGTTTTAGAAAACATGTTTTCTGTAAAAGAAATATTGGTGCAGTCCATATATATGGCCTACCAAACCTTTTTTGTATATTATATTGCTATTTAAACTAATTATCATACTTACTTTGCTGTACTTCTCAAGCTCTTAGATGTTTTTTTTTTTTTTTGCATGCTGCATCTCCGTTCCAGTTTTGACTTGATTAGTTCAATCCAATGAGGTCCTTTATGAATATAAAAAAAATTTACACCCTTTGAAAACAAGATTCCAAGCGCCTGGAATCGAATTTCCTGCTATAAGTTACAAACAATGTTGCTGAGAGTATTTCCTATGGATAGTGAGGGAAGTGTCTGCCTTGATCCTTTGTAGCTTTTATGTCACTCGATCTAAGTTACAGAATTAACTCACATCCCCTCAAGCAATGTATGTTCTGTTTCTGCTTTCTTGATGTTTTTGCCTAAATTGTTTTTTGACTGGTCTGTGGTAGGTAAATCAAGTCATGATAAAATCCATCAGTTCTTTTTATACTTCAACTTGGGAAAGATCTATTCAGAGGCATGAAATAAAAGTAATATATCCTGGAGTTAATAATACTTTAAATATGTTTAAGTTATTTTGTATTTATTCTTCTTGAAATGAAGTCTGTCATAACTATATGTTTGTAAGATACCATGTAGGAGGCACAGATTCATTCTCAGATTCTGCAAGCCTTTAGTAAATCAGAGTAATTTCCCTTTTATTTGCAGTCCTGTGGAAGGATTTTGATTCAGATCCTTTCAGTAGTTCAACCTTATTTAGGTGGCCTAATTTGATTGGAATCAGTAGGACATGATGTTCTAAAAAATCAGACCTTACATCCACTGAAACCCAATTTAAAAAAATATATATATATCTGAAAATCAGTTTTTCTTTTNTTTTTTTTTTTTTTTTTTTTTTTTTTTTTTTTTTTAAGACACTGCTCTCTTGCAGTTGCCAGTCTCCCTGGCATTGCAGTGACACTTTGGAATGAGGCTTCTTGATTTTATGTTGGCTCTACACAGACCTTATGAAATTCCTGTGAAGCAAGATGAAAGACAAGCCGAAACAAAGCAACCATTTAAAAAATATTTCAGTGAAAACAGACATCTGGGAAGATAAAAGAATAGTTTGGAGTTCCATCACCTGAAAAAAAAAAAAATTGTTTTCTCTGAGAATATCCCAAGCAAATATCACACGTCTCTCTCAAAACTTATATTACTCTGTTTTTAGTCACCCTCTTCTGATTTACATCAGAAGTCAACATAAAGGGAAAACAGGCTGAGGGAACAGCTGCAGCTTTGATATGCTGCCTCGTGACAGATAGTTCTGTCAAATTTGGTGTTGTAAGGTAGTTCTCTACTTCTACGTTAGCAGGAAAGGAGGGGGAATGAGGACAATGATTTCAGCCCTCACAGAGCATTCATGCTCAGCACTACTTCAATATGCATTAAGCTTTTTTGCTTCAAGCAAGATGAGATCAAAACCCAGTTTTCATCTTCATGTGGACAATTGTGTTGTGAACTGAAAGTCATGGCTCTCCTCCCCTCCACCACAAGCTGAATCGCAGAGCTAAACATTCTCAAATTTGTATGGGAAGAAACTGCAATATAAAACTAGGCGTGAATCCTGTGGCTTAGTTCCATCTCTATGTGTGATTTCTCATTCACTGCATCTTTTATTGCTTTTTCTGCTATTAAAAGTGACCAGTGCAGGGGTATAGGAAAGCTCTCACATCAGCCAAGTATAACCATCAGCTCTATGTTCTGTTTTTTCAACCTTTACAGTTGTCATGATGGGAGAACGACGGACACATTTGGCCAAGTCACCTAAATGTAAAAAACACACTTTTACAGCAGAGTTTAGTCTGGCAAGGTGAATCGCCACAACTTGTAGGCCAAGTGGGAGAGACAGCAGGAGCAGCACTTGCAGGAGGGCAGCCACCTAGGTCTATGCCAGGAGAGCACTGCCAGGGTAGGCACGCACAACTGCAGCAGCGCTTGGCAGTAGTGTCAGGGAGCATGAACGTCATTCAAAGTCTTGAACACGGAATGCTCTGGAAATGCTCCGGAGCAAGATGTCATGTAAATTGTTTACTTTGTCTCCAAGAGCTGAACTTCAGCTCAGGCACGGTAGGCCTTCCAGCTCCAAAGTGATCTACGCAGCACAGAACTTGAGTCGGTCAGGGTATCCATGGCTCCATGAATGCTAAAGGTCTCATAGCTTTGGGGCAAGTAATTGGTTTAACCCTGATATTTATTCAAGGAATGTGTGAGGATCTGTGCTGCAGAAGAAGACAAGCTCAGTACCAGCCTCTGGTTATCTGAGCTTTTTTGTCTCTGTCTCCAAAAGACTGAAGCCACAATGGGAATGCATTATTAATTTTAGTGCTTATTAAGGTCTTACTTGAAATTATCGCTATCACAATGAGAAACCAGAAACTCTGCAGAGTTTCTACTAGAAACTCTTAATATTCTACTAGAGTAGAAATTAAGCACTCAGAAATACTTTTGAAACATCCTACCCACTGATATTGTAAAAGATGATCAAATGCAAAATGCTTAAGATAGTAAAATGTGCCAAAACTTCAGTCAAGCAATTCTATTCTTATCTCTCATTAGGACACTCTGCAAGTAATACAAGTAAGCATGCCTGAAGGGTGGCTTTCAATGGGGTTTTTTTGGTTGCAGGGTTTTTTAGGCATAAATGGAATACAAGGTTTCCTGATGTATTATATTGTCATTTAGGAGAATATTTTCCAAGTTCAAGAACATCATTATGAATTCTTACTTTAAATGTCATTTTCTTCTAAAACTACTTATAATCATGGATCAGGGCATGAATCTCTGTTTCATAAGTAAGAACTTACATACAGTATATAATTTAAGTGTCAGCCAAATCTCTGCAAATGCCATCAAAAAACCTGGATTTTTATAACTACCTTTCCAAGTATCACATTCTGATTTACTGCTTTGGTGGAAACACAGGAAGGAACAATAGGACTAGATTTTTTTTCAGGGCTGCCTTTTAACAGAGATGGCAAAGAACAGGTACACAAAAACAGCTTCTGTAGTTTTTATCATCCCTCTCCATGTTTGTTTGTTTGTTTTTAATTCTAAACTTTATTTCTGTATGTTCTTTTGTATATGGGTCAAGATTCAGGTGGGCATAGGATAAGGCCGAAGCCTTGTTTCACACTTAAGATTTTCAAAGCCTTGTTCCCTCTGGCACTTTCCAGCCCAAGCATTCAGCAGTCATTTGGAGAGATGAATGAGAAGGGAAAATTTCTGGGGGCTGAGTAACGAAGTTTAATATCCCAAACTGAGAAGACTCCCAGATGAATAGAGCAAACCAGACAACCCACCAGACACGAACACTGGCCCATAACCCGCAGATAGATCTGTTTGCGTGGACAATTACCTACACTGTCCAATGATGTCGGTGGAAAACTATGCAGAGGTAAGGATTTGAGGGCAGAAGCTTGGCTCTGCTCAGGTTAGGGAAGCTGCTCAGGTATTTCATTTCTTTGTGAAGTGAGACAGATGTTAGATGCTTCCTTCCATTACACATTTTTTCAGTAGGCTGTTATTCAGTCCAAGCTACTAAGAATTGCTGGCTGTCAGGCTGAGCTGGGTATTGCGCTCATCCTTCATTACTGGGAAGCTAGCTGCTTATTTTAGTCAAGGGCATGAGTGGAAACAAGATTTTTCACCCAGTTATGATTTTCTTATGCCATACAACAAAGTCTTATTGAATCTTTTATGGGTTTTGGTGGTGCCTGAGGAGACACACAGAGTAAGAAAAAGTGAAACTGGATTTCTAGCAGAGCTTCATGGGAGAGATGGCCATTATGTGACTAGTTCAAAACAATGATGCTATAATTCTGCACTTTCGTGAGAAAATTCCTTTCATGAATAAAATCGTAGACAAGTTTGTAAATGCCTAAGCTACCATCTATGCATATTCTTTTATACTGCTTTCATCACTTGGGAAATACAGAAGAAGAAATGTGTTTTATTAATTTACTCTACAATCTCATTATTCCAAACTTAGATGCATATTTTGAAAATATTTTTAGGTCTGCTTCCTCATATTGTCTTCTTGCTTTCTCCTGTCCTGATTTTGCATACTCTTAGCCAAAAAGTAACAGATGTCCCACTTCTTACTGATGTAGAAGACTGAATTGACTCTTCGAAGTTTTTAGAGGACAAAAGGGAATTCCTCTAAATAATTCAGACTTCCTTGTCTCTTTTCCTTTGCTCTACTTGTGCCTCTGTTGTTTGCTTTAGATCCCTGTGCTCCTTAAGATTACCTTTTTCTCACCATGTTCAGAATGCTATTCTGAAAGTGTTTACTCCCTGCAACCTAAGCTAGTTTGGACTAGCTGTCAATGGACCAAACCCAGGAGATCCTGGCCCAAACATTTCTCTAAAATATATAAAGCATCTGTCAAGTTCAGATCCTTTTTATTAACTTCAGAAGCTAATTCTTTTTGTAAACTTCAGCCCAAGAGTCTTCACTGAGTTCTAGCTGAGAAAACTGACATACCTAATACTGAGTAGAATTACGTATTTTTTTTTCTGAAGTAAATTATTTTTATTTATAAATCTCCCTCTTGCATCCTGTAATAAATAAATAATTAAATCTGGGTTTCTGGAGTTGCTCAGGAAGCACACAAGCTTTATTTTTCAGATACTTTGAGTAATCCTTATATATAGATATAGGTAGACATACGTCATATTTTCAAAGATTGCAAAGGCAAATTTCATACTGAGTGCAAATTGAAAAAGCAAGGTTTCTGGCTTGACTTTCAGGTGGGCAGAAAGGAAAAATAGGTGATGTTGTTAACAGCAGCCACCTGAAAGTTTTTCTGAAGTCTCTGTGAGTAGGTACAGTTTTCCCTTATTTGTTACATCTTTAATATTTATGATTTGATTTTGTCTTTCTTCTGCAAGAATTACAGCATGAGAGCTTATATGTATACTTTAAGACACTATGGTAGAAGCACATTGAAAGACAATGCAAGATCATTATGGTAGTACGTTGAAGGTTAATGACACTGGAGACTTATTTAGTTCATTATTAAACGATATTTTTGAGTTAATTAATTTTAGCTGTTACCTGCATTGCATAAAAATCATCCAGGGAGAATCAGCATAGGGAATAGGGATAGTAGGTCAGTATCTCGTGCAGCACCACTGTTGTGATGGCTAGAACTTCCCATATCGCATCACAGCCTTAGTTCTGTATGATCAGAGATATAAAGGGCTCTCAGCATCTCCAATAGGTACTCCATGGCTTTGTTCATTTTAAAAAATACTGACTGCTCCAGTTTTGTCTAAGTATTTTCTCTGGCACAGCTGAATTATTTTATAGGATGCAAACCTTCCCACACTTCAGCTCACATATCTGGCAAAGCAACCAAGCCCTGCTCCTACAGAGCCAAAGTGCATGGAAGACAGCCATGCAGCTGACACAGGTTGATTTAAAGGAGGGTAATCAGAGAGCAGAGTCCTCCAAATGGGAGATTCTCAGAGGAGTCCGTAGCCACCACACATGACAGACCTTTCCATTCATTCCTTCTGGCCTCTGCTAATAGCTGCTGCCTGGCCTTCACAAAACATGTTCCCAAAAAAGCTTGGACTAAGAGGAGAGGAAGAAGGTTTTGCCTGATGTGTGCAAGGTTTTTACTATAGATGTGTGTTTGGCATTCCGAAATCCACAAGGTTTACTTTCTTCTTTGCTGCAAATTCTGATTCTCTTTCAAGTAGTTACTAGACTGGCACACCAGGTAAATCCTCGAGACCCTTAGCCCTCACTATCTGCTGTGCATTCATGCACTTAAGAAGCACATGCAAGGATATTCACAGTAAATAATTACTACATGAAATGTAGTATATCCTTATGTTTTATGGCTTAATGTCCTGGTTATGCATAGAGAACAATGTTTGCAGGGATAACTTTCTAGACAATTTGTGGTGTAGTCCAGCACCATTGCTCGCTAAGTTCTACCTGCACAAAAAGTCAGAGTATTCCTGTAGGCTGCGGTACATCTTGCAGGTTTTGTCACTGATAGATCTCACAAAATGTTTAGTTAAAAACATACTATGATGCCAATATTTTAATCCCATTTCTTCAGTACACTTTTTTTTTCTTTACATAGAACTGTTCACATTGTAAGAAAGATTCACTTTAACGTATAAATTAAGTTTAGAGTGGCACATTATGTTAAATTTAGCCTAAATAGATTAGGTTAAAATCTAGAAGGTGGGCGTTTAGACCATGATCCAGAAGAGATTTTGTGAAATGTCCTTACCTAAGTGGGATTATTCTAGTATTTAATGTTAAATGTAAAAGCTTTGCTGAGTTAGAACTTTGTTTAACCATAATACCTTTCTTGCTTTTATAGACTTAGGAGGAAGTATGGGAAAGCTAAGCAAAACAACCTCAAACAAGATCTGTACAACTTCCCTGTAGATAAGTATTCGTAGACAGAGGAGCGAAGCACAACCAGAAGCAGCGCTTGAGAAATGGAATTCAAGGCAAATGTGAGTAAAAGGCTTCTCTCAAAAGATTACACAGAAAACTTCAGAATATGTTTAAGACAGACATTTGTTATATTTCTTGTTAATAGTAAATCCCAAAAGCCAATTAAAGAATAAAGAGATGGTTTAATTTTTCTGAACAATTTCAGTATTACAAGCCTCGAAAATCCTGCCATCCCCAACTAACGCATAAGCCTAAAGGTTTCCTCATACCCACAGCCTAAGTGCCTCTAAAAGAGGAGTTAATAGTGCTACAGGATACTGTAGTGATGGGCTTTACATTCTCATGTGAGAGGTAGTAATTTAAAATAATTTTTTTGCTTCCCTGGACACATGAAACTGGGAGGTTGGTGTTGTGATGCCTTTTCTGTGTTGGACACCTTTTATTTTCTTTCCCATATCAGTTTTTTTTGTAAGATTGAAAGTGGAAATGAAAGATTACGGAGTGTAAAGTATTCTGTAACCCATTAGACTCCCATAGCATCTTTTCCTCGTCTCAGCCTTAAATATTTTCTTATCTTACTTTTCAGTCTTGAGAACAATAAGAATAGTTTACTGTTACATTTACTGTAGGAAATCTGACTGGTGAAAATAAATAATAAACAAACTGAGAGCACCAGTTCCTGATAACAACTTTGAGCAACTTTGTACTTCTGACAACCTTGGAAGAACAAGCAAATCCAAAGCTATAGTACACATTTCTTAAGTTATGTTTGTTACATGGAGGCAAACCCAAGTACCAACAGATATGATAGCCTGATTATTCATTCAGAACTTTGGTATCCTTACTCTTGTATATTTTAATTTTTAATTTGCCAAATGTACAAAAATATAGCTCATCCAAGGTGAGGTTGGCTGACCTAGTCTGTGATGTTTTTGCAGCCTTTGGTAATTCTGTTCTTCCTTAAAATTGGATATTTTTTAGTGTTAAGTATCATTTTGGTGTTTAAACCTCCTAGTAAATAGTTAGCCAGACTAGGCAGTTAGCCTGACATTTCTCACAACATATTCTATATGTATTAGTTACTTAACCTGAAGTATTTTACCTGAGATTTTACCTCTTCAAATACTTTCTACAAAGACCAGGGAGGTTGAAGAGAAATTATACAGATAGTTCATCATGAAAGCTAGTTAAGATTTGGATAAATTTCCTAATGGCGTAAAAATGCCAAGGTATTTTAGCTAATACTAGCAAGATTATCTCATAGGATTATATTTTGAAAATACGGAAATTATTACACATATGGGGGTAGATTTTAGGTCCATTTTAAGAGAGTACTCCACTTAGAAGTTCATCTTTCTCTGTTCTTCATAGTTTATCAGCAGGCATAAACCATGATAGTAGGATGTTTATGCATCTCAGTATGTTTTCCTTTTGGAAAATTACTGTTTGTGTTTTGGTAAGTTCCGATGATTGTGTCAGATGATTCAGCTCCATTAACTCCAACAACCATAATCAAAACAGCTAATTTTTCTAAGAGGAAGTATTCTGGACTTCCCAGTGGTTACTGTCCATAGTACCAAACTGTTCGCTCTATTTTGTTTTTTTGTTTGTTTTTTTTAGGTGNGTTTTTTTGTTTGTTTTTTTTAGAGGTTTTGAACCTTTACATAACATAGAGCTTTTGAACGGTCATGTAACCTTAATGTTCATGTAGTCTTGCATTATAATTCTAAAAGTTAAAGAACAAAAAACAGGCCACAAGACACCACTGAAATGATTCTGAAATCAAAAAGTTCCAGTATAATTTACAGGAAATACTCTGTCCATTTCTGACCCAGCCCTTATTGTTACTTCCTTCAAAAGTCAGTGTAGTTCTAATTCCTGGCAGGATCTTCTATGTTCTGTCTACCAAACAGGGAACATACAGGCAACAAGCTGAACTCGGGATGTGGGGGGAATGTTCTATTTCTTTCTAAGTCCCTTTTACTGGACTGCAGAGCAATTTCATACCTTTGTCTCCCTGCATGTTGTCTAAAGAGCCTGAGAAGCAAACAGCTGGCGGAAGCTTTTTTGGGTCTCAAAAAAAAAAAAAAAAAAAAAAATGACAGGGATTTTCAAGCCTACACAAGTTTCTGCCCTAGTAGG
>VXAV01007407.1:244317-258212 GCA_013399715.1 Alectura lathami | reverse complement strand
GCTCTCTGTGTTGGCGTGCCTGTAGAAATTGCCTACGGCTCTGGATGCCATCACATGCTGTGTCAACAGTTGATAATCCAGAATGGAGAATTATTCTTCTTTTATACAAATGGATAATTTTCCAAATAAGCTGATCTTCAGTAAGCATTTTAATAAAAAGACTAATCTATTGAGTATACTTACACAATCTTGGAGACTGGAAGTGGAAAGGACTTCTTAGGTCATGTAGTTTATCTGTCTGCCAGTGCATGATTATGCCCTACAGTGCATTTTGCAATTCTTGGGATGGTAGCACTTTAGGTGCACAAAGAGAAGCAGGTTTTATCAGCTCAGGAAAAAAAAAAATATATATGTGGACAAAGGTCTCATTTTCTATATGCTATACAGCTTGTTAACCTTAGTGAATAAGGACTGAAACATTTTGGATGTTCTCCTTTCAGACTGAGACTGCAACCAGTATTTTTGACTTGAAATTTCATTGAAATGAAATAGAACATATTTGCAGCTATTCCTCAATTGTTCGTCCAAACTACTTGCATCAGAAATTACATAGTTCACTCTCTAAGGGATAGAACAGGGAAAAGGGTAAAGTTAACAATCCAAACTGTTCAGAACCATGAAGATTTCCCCATTCTTTGCAGTAGAGCTTTGCTGGAGACATACTCTCCAGATGTCTGGAGCTTTTACGTTCTTCAAGAAGTCATAAGGATGTTGTAATGAGACTGTATGGGCCATCTCCCCCACTATTTCAACCTTGGTTCATCTCTTTTCCTACAAAAGGGCTGATGCTTTTTGGGTTTTGATTGATGGGATTAAGGTAACCATAAATTGGTGGAATCATGATGAAATTCAGTAATTGAATCAGTCTTGAGAAAACTTCTTGTCAATTCAGCAAGGTACAAGGTGGTTAGGGATCCTCCAAAGAACCTTCAGTGCTTTTACACAACTGGTAGTTTGCTAGAATTATTTTGAAATTAAGGATTCTTTACAGTCAAAAACTAACATCTTTTCCTAGGTGGGGGTACTTAAGTGGGCCTAAGGTTTCTGCTGCTATGCTCATAAAGATATAGACAAGGACATGAAGAAACAGAAATGCTTTGATGTATTTGCATCTGCATAGAGATCCAAGGTCTTCTATTTCAACATTCCCACTAGCACTAGGCTAGTTCGCTAAATAGCTGTTCACTGTCTTTGTTTGGGAATCATGAGCAACTTATTCTTATTTCAACACTCAGCACAATAGACCTCTGGAGCTTTGCTGGTTACTGGAGCTTATCCACCATAATGGCTGCCTAACACTGTGAGCTATGTAGCTAACTATTAACATCTTGTATGTTGTATTTCAGTTCTCTTCATTTACTGTGAAAGCCTTGGAGGGAAAAAGAAAATGCTGTAAGGCGTATGTATACTTACATAAAGCACAGCTGCAGAATTGAACATGGTTTAATATGCATTAAATGTCAAAAAACTTTTATACCCAAATACACTTTAAAGAGAGAGGTAATTGTTTGCAACTTACACAATGACAATATTTCCACAAACAGTTACATTTTGAATTCAGTTGCTCAAAAAGCTCTTAATGCTAATGTCTGGGCTGGCTTAACTGCTTTCTCTCCTCGAGAGGAAGAGAAACATTCAGCTGAGGGAACTGAGAGGTTCTAACAAAATTTCTTGTTGGCTTCTAAGAACATTTACCCAGAATGTGGGAGGCATTAGTTCAGATCATGCCACTGAATCAAGAACAAAGTAAACTTGAACTTTGATCTTCAAATATAATGATTATATGACATAATGTCATATTTTTATAGTTGCAAGAAGATATAAATCAAACAGCAAATTGTAGCCTTTTTAAGGCTCTGAGGGAAGAGACAGGAGTAATAATAACCTATAAAAAATTACCTATTCATTCTGAACTGATTTGTTTTGTTCAGCAGCTGAAACAGCTGAAGCTTGTCTACCCTGCATTACTTAGAATATGTATGTAGTAGTCATTAGAATATAGAAACTTATTGGCAGTTTAAGGGTTTTCTAGAAACAAGAAGTCAGCTGTTCGTTTTTTCCCAGGCTTTTACAGAATTTATTGCTATCTAATCTAAAGCCCAGAAACCCACTGTAAACACAGACTGATGTAGTGTAAACACTGAAGCTTCGGTATCAGATAAGCAGAATACTGAGTATTCAGATTGTTTTCCAGACAAATCTTCCCAACTTAATTTACAGCAAACTTTCTGTATATATCCGTTTCCATAGGACTTTATAAACTTCACATTGTTCATTTTTTTTTTTTTGTCTACAATTTTGCTGACTGCCCTGGGGGTTGGATGACACTGTGCACTTTCAGTAGGTGTGAATTCAGAAAGCAAACACAGTGTTGCGTGCAATAACAAAATGTGGAAATAATACAGAGATGAAGAAGAAAATATTTTTGCTCCTTCTGTAAAAGGAAAAAATGTTTTAACTTTATAACAGTTAGTGTGAGTTTTTGTATGTTTTTTGTAAAACTTTTGTGTTTCTCTGACTTCTATAAAGAAGCACTAGTGGAAGCGTAGAACTGCAGAAAGAGTTGTGTGGAAAGATAGCCCTTTCACTAAATTTCACAGAAGCTAAGGAGAACAACAACAACAAAAAAAGCATGGAAATTTGTTTATAATAAACTAAGTAAGTGTACCAAAAGAACATTTGATAACTAATGCTGTATAACTGTATAGGAAAACAGTGAAGAGTTTTGTGGGGAAAAAAAGATGATGATGATGTTATTTAGTTTGACCAATTGAAAATTATGATATTAGGGAAGGCAGAAGTGATGAAATATGAAACCAAAATTAGAGGACTACCTTTATGTCTGGATACTACTGTGGGTTTTACAATGAGATTTTAAACAGTGTGAACAAATTCATACTTCTGTATCTCTCAGTATAGGCAAAAACAAATTTTGGACATGCAATATATCTATCTAGTTCCTTGTCTTTTTATTTTTTAAGTTGGCTCAGAAAACTTAGTCAACCATTGTCTGAAATTTCCTAATTAGGAAATATCAGGGATATTTGTATTGAAACTGTTGCAGGAAATGGTGCATAAAGTGGTATTTTCTTAAAAACTATTAGTTACATTTTTGGTTGGGTTATCTGAATAGAAAATATAAAATAGGAACACTGAACACAGAAATGAGAAGGACAGTGAGCAGGGCAGAGGTGTAAAACTCAGCCTGGAATGGAAAAGGCAGATGTGGATGGGATAAAAGAAATGCAATCCAAACATTCCAGAGAAATGTGCAACAGCTTTTGCAAACACTCCCCTAGATCACTAGTGCCCAGCTTTGCATGTTCTGAGGATGAGAAGGATTTTCAAAGTGGAGAATGCAAAGGAATTCAACCCTATGCCACTTTCTAACTTCTTTGACCTTGATTGTAGTTAGGCACTCTGTAACTAATCAATCAAGCTATTAATTTAATATTTTCAAGTAACCTAATGTCCACCTATTGCATAATGTAGAAATTTCCCCAAATTACTGCTGTCCCAGACATTAAACAGGAAGTCAGTCAGTGCTATGTCTGCAGCTCCTTACAGGGAAGGCACAGAAGTTCAAAATTTGTAGCCAACATAAAATTTCCAATTTACCCAGGTGGGTTAGAACAGTCCCTGAGTCTACGCGCATTATTTCTGCTCCTTGTAAATCTATGAAGAAATGTTGCATGTATACATTACATATAAAGATATCAAAGCAGCGCTTAAATAAGGACGTGTCCTTCAGGAAGATCGTACAGAGAAACAGACAGAAGCCTGTTTACATGAGAGGGTAGAAGGTTAGCAGACAGATCCATATCTCTGTGCTTCTGCTGCAGCAATGTCTGAAGAAATTGGCTGATCGTTTTGTGGGTGGTTCTTTTGCTTTTCAAAGTCTCAGCTGAATAGCTATGGCTCCATCCAGGCACTGTGCTTCCCAAAGTACACAGAGAATTGGGGAATAACTAACAACTGTGAAAATAACTCAGACATCCAAATATGCTATCCGAGGCAGTCATCTCATGAGAAGTCCAAACTTTTGAAAAACAAGACCAATTTATAATGAAATTCATAAAAATATAGGATTTTAAAAATATCTTATATATAAAAATATTTTTATAAATCTAGTAAGGACAGGTACACCTCAAAGAAGCTGCATTTTTTTTGAAAATATTGCTTTGTGTCAATAGGATAAATGGGGTGGGACAAAATTTTCAGATGAGGGATTTCAGGATTCAGGTATGATAGTTAAAGACAGTTCGGGAAAAAAAGATCTAGTCAAAAAGAATGGACTAGAATCATAAAACGATATGAGTCGGTACCTCAGATTGCAGAGGAAGTGTTATTGTACTTTTCATTAAGAACATAAATTACGTACTATTTGAATGTATAAACCCAATGCAGTTAAAAAGCACACTTGATCTGCACGTTCAAAATACCCTTAAATTTCTGGATGCACTGAATTGCAGAGGTTAAAGGCTAATGAAGCAGTTTATGTTGCTGGGTTAACTCATTCCAAAGTGTACTCTGGTGCACAAGTGGGTAGATCCTTTACTAATTTTCTTCAGACATCGTAGGTTTATTTTATTTATTTGCCAAAATATCTGACTCTTGCTCCATTCTATGAGTGGAGATAGTAGCATGCTAAAGCAAATCTCATCTGTTGTTGCTAGCTTTGCCCCACGAGCCTTGGGGCAGGAGGCTTTAGATGAAATGCTCAAGGGACTTTGGTAGGGCTGAGGCAAGAGCAGCAGAGCCTGGTGTCAGCCTTCTGGCACTTCTGCACTGTCTTGGTGTACCCTGATGTCGTAGCTTTCTTCCGCTCATGGATTCCATGGCTCACATTCTGACTTCTGCCTGCACAGCTGTCTCTTCTGCTTCCTACCCAAGCTTAGGTCTCCCTTTTCCTGGCCATTTCAGTCAGACCTCCTCCATGTGCCTTGCTCAAACACTTCTTCACCGGTGCTCTCTGTATGTTTTGGTGTTTCTCACTAGTCACGTTTGAAGGGAGAATAGAAAGGCAGAAGTCCCCAGTTGTTTGGACAGATTAGATGGCAACCCACTGCAGAAGAGCAGGCTTTCATAGAAACAGAGCTGTCTAAAGATAAAGATCGCTAGCAAATATATTGAAAACATATTAATGTGTGAGTGTGTCATGTGTGAGAGGAGAATTTAACAATATTTGTTTTACAATACGTCACATGAGAGGAAAGTTTTACTTATAGGCTGATAAGTCCAAGGTATCTTAAAAACACAGTTATTTCTTCTGTCTGAAATTAACACTAAAATCATGAAACTCAAGTAGTTAATTTGAATTTGAACAAACTGTCAAAAGAAAAGGCAAAAAACAAATAGTACAAGCTCCATGGGGCAAAGTTTTCTGTTTATGCTGGAAGTGTACAGTGAAATACCAGCACACAAGGAAGTGTTGATTTAGATGTCCTTCAATGTTTACTGTTAAGCAGCAAATATTAATAATAATAATAACCAGTGTGATGACTGTGAAACACTGAAAGGTTTAAAAAAAAAAAAAAAAAAAGGGGAGGAGGGGGTAGGGAGGGGCAGCTTCTAGCTCTTGATTCCCATCAGACAGCTGAGAGGCTGCAGAGTCAGCCAAGCAGTGACTTGTTGATACTGCGTGTCAAACTTCTTGTGCCTGGCGGGCTGGCTGTGATCCTGCCCTGTGCCTCTCTGGGGGCAGGGTTGCGGAGACAGGAGCTCTGGCTCTTGGCTGGCACAGCTCTCTGCAGCTCATGTTAAGCCTTAGTGATAGGGTTTTTCCATTTCATCAAGCTGACTTGAGATGTGCAGTGGGCTGCTCTGTTATCAAATAACATGTACAAAGCGCGAGAAGCTCCGGAACAGAAATGCAGTGTGTCCAAACAGCAGGTATGCATTCCACCCACGTGCTGGCTGAAGCCTTGTCTTTTGGAGGTGGCCACAGATGGCTACTGCTAGAAATAAGGCAATATGTGCAGGGGTCCTCCTTCTACCTCCTAGTATTTCAGTGCTCTCTAAAAACAAATTAATAGTCAGGTTTTTAATCTTTTCTTTCTCTCTCTCTCTCTTTTTTTTTTTTTTTTCCCCTCTTGGCAAGGCACAGTTTGGGTGGGCCTTAGCCTGCATTCCTGAGGAGACCAAGCTAGCCCGGATAACAGTATCAGTGCTTCAATGATAAGAAATGTGGTAAGCCTCTTTGTACTGACATGACAGGCCTGTGGTGTTTACACCATGTTTGACACATTCAGGTGTCTGGCTTATTTGTTGTTCAACTCATTAAAAATAATCACTGCATTTAAAGATTGCAGAACAAAGTGTCTTCTCATATTCTTCTATATCCCTCATCATTTCCCACAGCCATTCCAGAAGTGCTAAGAATAATTCTACAGTGACAGAATATTATTTTTTTCATGTGCTCTTTTTTCCTGACTTCACAGAAACAGAAAATAGGGCAATATTCCTGTTTATTTATAGTTATTATTCCCATAATTTGGTTTGTTAAAAAGACAATGTGTCTAAAAACTCGTATCTGTTTTAAGGTGAGGCAATGCTTGCATAGTAAGTGTCTATATATTTTGGTCTTCTAATTAATTCAAAAACGAATGTCTTAAAATTATTTCCTTTTATCTTGAAACCTACCAGAAGGTCAGCCTTCACAGACCTTCAATCAGATACAGTGTTTCTAAGGAGTCCTAATAGATATCTTTGTCTTTTGAGGGGTAATTACCTCTACACCAAATAGACTAAAACTGGCTTGCTCATTGTTTTCTAAAATAGCCAATGCACTAGGTCCAAAGGAAAACCAGTGCGTATTGTTGATAGCATCAGAAGGACAATTCTGTGAATTTTTATGGTTTGAACTATTTTTAATCTTTACCTAACAGAAATTGCAATCCACATTACTTGTATACTTTCACAAGTACCACATTAAAAACATTGCACAAATATTAAATTATCACTGCTGACAGCTTTGTAGCTGTCCGAAAATACAGGTGAATCGAAGATACAGGTGAATTTTCTTAACTGTCCCTTCTTTGAAACCATTTTCAAAAAGGTTTTAAAAAAAAGCTCTGAAAAGTCATCTCACTCCAACTTAGAGGTGTTGTGTTTTATTGTGTTTTTTTTGTTTGTTTTGTTTTGTTTTTTTTTGGTAAAGGATACTATCTTCTGCCTCCCTGCCCTGAGCTTGTGCGTTGGATATGTTTGATTTAAACATAGGTTGCTCTTCCACCTATATGACATTTTATTGGCAGGTTAGTAAAGAAGAATATGACCAAATGAGTTTGAGTGCTGCTTGTTGTCATTAGAAAGCTGCCATAAGCTAGGATTCAAGAGTCCTTTGATTGCTAAAATTATGGTGCCAGAAGTTTTTTTGTTGATGTGCACACACCTTGTACTACAGGGTTAGCTAAGTAAGCTTGTCCATGCTATTTCTTCATCATGAGCCTATGGAGAGTATGTTGAAAAATGCAAGGACACTACAGCCCTAGGTCTGCAGAGTCATATTCAGACCATGTGTAGTGTTATGTAGGTTGCTGTTTCAGTGGATGGCAAGTTCTCTGGGGTCTTGGTAGCTACCTCAGCACAACCGAAAATAATGGATTAACTGCTGTTTTATTGGTATCATGTCACCTGCACAGAGTGGCAGGTATGCTAAGGCTTTACTCTGACAGCTTTGGTGAGATTTTATTTTATATGGGACATACCGACATACAAAATTTTTTAATGATACCATCCCTAGGCACCAAGCTTTTAGATCATGCTGTGTAGCTAGTTGTGTTTAATGACATTTCTTGATAATGTGTGCACTGGCAGTTGGCTCTGTCAATGTGCACAACCCACACAGGATTCAGGAGTTAGGTACCTGTCTCCAGGAAGGCAGGGGCAGATGTAACTTTGAGGACAGTCAGGATTCATCCCAACAGAATTTCATAATCCTTGCTGTGATCTTTCTTCATGGTTTTAACAAAAACATGCAGTAAGTAATGCCATAACACACCATTTAACAGCAGAGGTAATTATAAAATAGTACGAAAGTCTTATTACAATGGTGTATCATGTGACTACTTGTTGCAGCATGCAGCAAATTTACTTTTTTTCAGCCAAGGTTTCAAGGTGCACCTGCGCTGTAGCCCTTGGCCAGGCCTGTCATCGCTCCCAGCACTGGGCATGGTGCCACCTGGCTGTGTAAGAGAAAGCTGAGATGCTGCTGAAAGGAGAATGATCTTTCATTCTGTTTTGCTAGGTAGAACAAGTAAATATTTCTGTCAATGTTTTCTTCATGATAAATAACCTACAGTATGCTCTGTTTGTTTGGTGCTGTTCTCCAAAACCTCTGTTGCACCCAGCAACAAAATGCATATGCATGCTCCAACAAGAGGCAGACATAAAACATCATTTTAAGGTCATCCCAGCTAAAAAGCAATCTAGCAGCCACTGAGAGAAACCACCAGGCAAGTTCCTCTATTTTTTTCTCCCTAAAGCAGTGACCATGAGTCATGAAAATAGAAAAGGACTGCTCTAACTGGGAAGAACAGTCATGAGGCAAAAAAGCCGTACTGTCTGTATTGATTTTTTTTTTTTAATCAGTCAGTCAAATCTCTTAGTTTTGTTGATAGATTTTGCATTTCAGTACCTGATTTAGTTCAAAATGTAAACATCACCAGCTTTATATCTGTCAGTTGCACTCATGCAAATTTTTGGAGATGCTAGCTATTCTTACAGTGATGTTAACAAAATGTTTCCTCAGAAATGTGTTCTACTCTGTGTCTGTATTTAGGAACTGTCATTTTTGTCTCCAGAAGTCCAGCCAAAAGTACAGACAATATGAATGTGATAATCTGCACTATTTGAACATCCGTAGAAGATTAATGAATCAGCAGGGTAATGTTTCAGAAAGATTTACTTTTTCACTTGGTGGTAGTACAACTCTGGTTCCAAAGATATTAAGAGTTTGACAGGAATGCCAGTGATGTTTCTGAGAAATAATGGTGAATGTCACTTGGCTGGTGAGGACCAAACTTGAGGTACATGGCAATCTTCATGCACTCTGATTCAGCAAATACACCAGTGGATGAGGACCAGGATTCTGCTTATATCTTCATTTTATATTTTTAGAAAATGTTCTATTTCCTTCATGTTATAGTTTGCCACTTCCCTAATGCAAAGATGACACTTTATAAAGTTCTTATAGGTCTAGAGATGGCATGAGTAAACTATTCTTCACTCTGAAATTTCATTACGCTTCCAAAAGAAAGTATTTCCTCCAGTTTCTGAGTAGCTGAAGTGGTTATGGGTGATATCTTGAGAACTGGAAAAAATAACAGCATGCAGTGTGGTTTTGTTCACAGTGACAGCACATAAGAAGGCACAGTAAGGCAGCTTATGGGAAAGATAGTACAATAACAACAGTGACCTGTTGACCCTTATAAATTAGGAAGTGCAATTTCTAAATCAAAAACAGCACCAGAAGCTCTGGGAATGGAAACAGGCTTAATTCTCTGTTGTGCAAAGAACCCGAGATTTCCATAACAGCAGGTCAGATTTTTTGGTCCTGTGTACGTGTCCATTTGTTTCATAAATTCCGGACAGCTGTGTGCTTGGAGTGGAAAAAGGACAAGCCAGTGGAGAAGATGTGAGAATGGCTGGGGATCTACACTCTTTGCATTCCAAGGAGATGCAGATTTGCTCAGGAGAGGAGGATCTGAGTATTTCTAAATGCTCACCGAGGAATCTCTTTGCATTCAAGACTCTTCGCTCTCCTGCAATGCCTACAGGGTTGGCTTGGACACAGAGACTGCAGTAAACAACATACATTTACCATCAGGGAAGAATGACACAGACCTGATCTCTAATCTTAAAATAAATGCTAAGCAGATATAGTTACATCTACCTAGAAATTCTTTCCAATGGTGCTTTTTTTTAATTTTCTGTAGGCAAGATTTATTCGATATTGTGGCTCCTGGAACTTGACTGATCTCTAGCAGGAGTCTAGTGGAATATCCCTTTGAGGATGGGAAGGTCAGCTGGGGCTGGGAATGTGGGGTTATATATACTTCTGTTTCAAGACATACAGTACTTCTTTGCTCCCAAAATGGCTTCTGTAATCACAGTACTAGACTTATGTTCTAGTTTTTCAGTACAGTCCTATCAATGGCACTGTTCTGCCAGCTGAAAAGGAATGTTCCACACCTTCGAAATTAAGTTAATCCATTGAAGCAGGCACTTTTTTGAGTTTTCCAATGTGTATGGAAAATGATTTGCTGAGAACAACTCGTTCTTATATTAAAGAGTAACGAGATTTAACTCCTCAAAAATATTATATTGTTCTACTGACAATATATATTTTCTATTATGTTTATTTCTACTTTTCTATGAGCAATAATTCATAGGAAAGGGGACAGAAAACATTTCTTTAGGAAACAGAGTGTAAATAAGTCTTGAATGATCTTAACAATTTTTATATTCACAGAATAGTTAAAACACAGATGTTTGGGCAGGCAGTAAATTTATGTTTTATGTGATAGCTTGTCTGGCTAAAATGTCTGTTCATGTCACAAATGCAACAGGACTCCCTGACAGCAACCCAAGTCTGGGTCAAGGCTGTATAAATCAGGCTATGTTGCTGCTATTGGAAAATAAATCTATGGCAATCACTTTGGAAGGGTAGACTTTGTATTAAATTTCCAGGTGTAGGTTACACACTATAAGCATGACTCTTAGGGGTGGTAGAGGAGATGCAAAAGAAGATGTCTTAGGAACAGCCTCAGACAAGATGCTTGTGTAAACAGAAGTCCCCACCATGCATAGAAAGCCCAAGTTAGGTTACAACATTTTCCTCAAGTGATGAGGAAATGCTTGTGGGCAGGCTGGAAATTTAGAGGGGCCAAGGCAAGAGGAGGTGCTTTGGTACAAAACAGGTAAATTTCAGGGTTTGTTGGATTCATGCCACTGTTACCATTGTTTGTGCCACAGTGTTCGTTGGGAAGAAAAGAATGATTGTGTGGTATTTTTGTTCTATTTTCTTGATGATTCTTCCTAACTGCGGAACTTGGTCACCAGAGTCCGCCACAAACTTTGTTGTTACTACTTTGGGGTGGCTTGTGGCATCTTTCTACTCAGAATATCTAACAAAACTTTCTCAGGATTACCCAAACAGTTGTTAATGACGTTGAGTTGATAGGTTTGAACTAGGGTTTTCTATTCTATAATATTAAGACAAAAACTTGCAAGCCTATAGAGTGCTTAGCCATAAAAGAGGTTCAGATCAATAGTGCAGGAGGTCTTCTATGCAAGTCAATGTACAGGTTAGTTCCTGAGTGTTGCAGCTTCCTAATTACAGATGTATCATGGGCTCTGTGAGGATATGTTAGAGGTAATAAGAGAGGAATGTATGTGACAAGGGGTCATGGATCAGAAGAGATCCCAACTAACAGATGTGGGGAGCCAGCCTTCAGGCCACCCAGTAGCTGCAGAGCTGATCATCAGCTGGCTTCTGTCTCTCCATTCTAGGAAACCCATGTGCTCCTTTGACACGTGGACCATTTATGGTCCAGAAGAGAACGTCATACCTGCCTCATACAGTCAGTCGGCAAAAATTGGTCCAGTGTTGCTCCTGAAGCCTGAGATACTTTTTTTTTTCTTTCATTTTGAAGACCAGAATTTCATTTCTTGTGGAAGAATCTTGTATTGCCATGTTCTGTGACCTACCCACACGTCTTCAGTTGCCTTCATTTGGAATAGATTTTTCTAAAAAAAAAAAAAAATCATTTTTTTTGCCTTGCTCATTTCTTCTGCTTTGAATCGTGTTAATTCCAAACAGATCAAGAGTTAAAACGCTTAGTCCTGTGTTCTTTTGTTTTCTTTTTTTTCCAAAGTATGAGTCATATGAGTACGGATGGCCTTCTGTTATTCTTTAGTAAACTCAAACAAGAATGCTCATTCCCTCATTAGAAAAACAATAAATCAGAGAACAGAATAATGTAAAACAATAATTTAAAATAATTCCTGGCTGTGTATCACTGTTTTTTGTTTTTTAGAAAATGCAAAAGAAAAAAAAAAAAAGCATTTATAAAATGTGCAGGACTGTTAGTCTTGAAGCCTAAAATCTGGAATCTTCCTTTGCTGAGGTCCAATATGAGGTCCAGCAGCTGAAGTGCTGCACACTTGAGCCCTGCTGAGAACTCTATGTACTGTCTGGAACAGCAGAGCTTTCAGCANTTAGTAAACTCAAACAAGAATGCTCATTCCCTCATTAGAAAAACAATAAATCAGAGAACAGAATAATGTAAAACAATAATTTAAAATAATTCCTGGCTGTGTATCACTGTTTTTTGTTTTTTAGAAAATGCAAAAGAAAAAAAAAAAAAGCATTTATAAAATGTGCAGGACTGTTAGTCTTGAAGCCTAAAATCTGGAATCTTCCTTTGCTGAGGTCCAATATGAGGTCCAGCAGCTGAAGTGCTGCACACTTGAGCCCTGCTGAGAACTCTATGTACTGTCTGGAACAGCAGAGCTTTCAGCAGAGGCAGCAGAGCCAACAGCAACGGTTGGGTTTGCCTGGTGCACCCCCACTTCCTGCACGAATTCTGTGGTGCAAGGATAACCTGCTTTACATGTTAGTGTGATCTCAGGTTTGACAGTTTTAACAATTTTTAGTTACTTAGAGATACAGGAAAACAGGATTTTTTGCAGTCATATAAAACCAAATATAGCTCACCAATCTCAGCCAAATTTATTCTTAATTATTTACATATTTTCTTCCATTTTTATGTTCTGTTGATGTCCGTTTAACAACCACAAGATGTAGAGTGCAAAAGACTTTGCATGACACTGTCCTTCCACAAAGTCTTGCAGCAGTTCGATTAAGCATTTTCTTTGGTAGGTGGAATGATGGTATTTCTTTAAAAAAGTGTAGGTCTGTTTTTTTTTGTTTTTCTTTGCTGTTATACAGTGGAAATATGAATTAGAGATGAAAAGAAAGGATTCCTTGCGAAGTAAGTCTGATACCTCAGTCAAAAGGAGGAGCATCTTCTCCAAGGCATTGGGCCAGTGCTCTAAATTAACAGATTTCATCACTGGAGACAAGAGTAGGTGCGTGTTCGGTACAAAAACCACACCCTGGCCACAGATTTTGAATTCCCCAGCATTCGGTACACCCAAAGGTCATTAAACTCCTTTGGCTTGCATCCCTCCTGCTGTGAAGAGAAAATGCTGTGGGTGCTGTCTGCTTCACCCAAGTGCAGTCATAATGTTGGCTCTGCTTTAAGAGCCTTCACAGCTGTGCTGTAACCCAGTTCCCAACATGACTCAGATGAAGGGTCTTATTTAATCTGCACAGGACTTTTGCAAAAAAAAAAAAATACAATTTTCATTTGTGAAAACCACTGAATCTGTGCAAAGCTGAAAGCAGAAGGCATGTGAACAAGAAGCAGTGACACAAAAGCTAGTTTCCCACTGTCATAGGAAATAATATTAGTGAAATGGAAAGATGGGAGATAAACGGTACAATTTCATTGATGTGGCCACCTTAATTCCTGTGATTGTCCTATAAGTCATCAATGCTTTGGTTGTAGTTTGTATTACTTCTACCTCATAAGCAGAAGTGATTGAAGTGCTGGGAGATGGTTTGTTTGTTTTGTATTTGGGGCTTTACATTCAGCTTTTCCTCTAGGATGTGTCTATAAAGTGGCCTTGGAGAGAAAGCAGCAAGGTAGATGTATCTTAGCAGTGTAGCAGTGTGTTTTTTTTCACTAACAGTACAATCCAGGGGGAAAAATACTTGTAAGTATGCTTGGAAGGCCTTAACCCAGACTTTGTCATGTGGCATTTGAGGGAACTTTCCTAAATGAATCCCAGCTCCACCTTTTTCACCTCCACCTTTTTACCTTTTT
>VXAV01007407.1:232317-244278 GCA_013399715.1 Alectura lathami | reverse complement strand
TTTTTTTTTTTTTTTTTTTTCATTTTAGTTTTGGTTACCATTTGCACTATTTTCAGAGTTTTATTTCTGTGAAATTATATACCCCTTCTTAAATTCCAAGATTCTCTACTATCGCTAAAGTCTTTATAGAAGAAAAACCAAATATCTTCCTGACATGGGGGTAATTCCAACGACAAAAATTGAAAACTGGCAGGAGCAGCATGAATACTCCAAAGTCTTCTGACACTGAGGTCTGTCACTAGTTTTGGTCTACATGTCTTCCATGGTATCTCCAGTAAAGAGCAAATATGTCCAATGACAAATAATTGTTCCAGGTTCACTCCACATGTGAATGCTCTGATTCTGGTATAAATACTTTTCTTCCAGTTTAATCCAGACATGAAGACATTGCATTCTTGAGGAAGAGAACTGCTCCCTAAATACTCCTACACTGCCTGCAAGACTTAAGAATCAAGATAACTGAATTTCTTCTCCTGTAAAGAGGATGTGAAATAGAAGCTTCTGCTCACAAATGTGCCAATGGATGTTCGTTTGTTATTTGCTGAGCCACAGCAAAGTTACCCCAGAACTCAAGGAAGATAAGGTCCACAAGTAATTTTGCTTTTTATGGGATGTAATAATCAAGTAATGTTGGTTATGTTTCTAGTCGGGAACCTCAGAATTTGTTTCTGTACAAATTGAAGCAGATTGATACTTCAAAGCCTATCAGAAACAGTATGTGTCATGGGAAATCTGGCTTCATAGTCTGCTTGGGGTGTAATTTAATGCCTAAGTTAAACAATCCAGAGTATTCTCTATTTTTTAAAAGGATAAACTTCAGTATAAAGAAATATTTGATGTGGTCAAAAGGGCAGAAAATTTCGTAGAAGTCAATATGAAAGTGGCTTTAAGTCAAAAGCCATTATCAAATTTCTTGCATTTTTCTTTGACTAAATGTGAACATTTCCATGTAATAACCATGAAGTTCCATGTGCATTAAATAACTGCTGTGACAGAAATGTAGGGGTTAATACAGAAAACAAAGTGCCAACAAAAAACTGATCTGCATGGAATTTTGATAAATAGTGAATTTGGTTTAATTCTCATTCCACAGTTGAGAATGGTTTGACTCCAATGTTCAAGGAACCTCACAGAGATGGGCTGGGACCAAGCATTTTGAGTCCTGGATGCAGGCTTGTGCTCAACTCAGTACAATCTTGATTCAATATTTTAGCCTGAAACCTTGGCCATGAACACAGCTACAAAAGACCCATTTTTTATACCATATTCTGCAAAGATAAAAGCTGTTTCAACTGCAGTGGCAGGAAGATGCAGCAAGCAGTTACACAGCCATGCAATTTAGTCACCAAATAAAAGTCCTGCTAACCTATGAAGAAAAGGCATGGGATGTTGTTTGGACATCGGATGCTCCTATGGGCCAGTCTGTTTACACATCTCCGTTGAAGATCAAATCAATCTAGGTATTAGTAGATATTGGGTTCTAAGTTGCATCCTGAGCATAACCTAAAAAGAAAAGAAAACCTTATAGGCATACGCATAAAGAATTGAAGCATTTTGATTTACAGACTAGGGTAGTTCAACAGCAGGTGTTTATCTGTGTTTTGTGGCTAACGGAAATTTATAAACCAAATAACCTAACATGTTACATAACAGAATGCTGGGTATGAAAACCTAAAGCTGTCTGACATAACTCTGCCATCCCTACACAGACAAGATGGACAATTTGAGAGCGCTTAATTCATAAAAAAAAAATTCTCTGAAATGTATGAAGCCATTCACACCTTATGAGTGTGTAAACATAGAAGAGACCCTCTGGGTACGTTGAAAGTGGCATTAAGTTATGTAAGACATCTTCGTAGTTGTTTCCACCTGCTTCACCTCAAGTGACCCTGGTAGAAGAGAACTTTTGCACTTTTAAGTTTAAATATATTTTGGATAAATAGATTTTGATATGAAACCTAATACCTATCAGATTAAAAGATAACCTCAAGATGCTTTGATTTTTTTATGCATGCAGAGACATAGATCCCTTTTTTTTGGGATTGCGTAAATGCATCACTGACAGGAGAAAGAGTTCCTTGGATCGTTGTAATCTTAGCAACACTAAAGAGCAAATGAGTGAGCAGTCCTGCAGTTAACGAGCTGGAGCAAATTAACCAACTGAGAGAAGAAATTAATTTGATCACTGATTTATCAGAGGTGCATATAGACACAGCTTTCTGCATTCACTTTGGAGTTTCCCAAACTTTTCATTAAAGCTACATTCCCAGCATAACTACATTTGTAACGTAAACTGTTTAAGGCATCTTATTTGGAAAACAGCATTGCATGTTCTGATCCTTCTTATTCTCAGTGAAGTGTCATATGGAATAAAGAAAAAAATACAGTAATTATAGCATCAAACTGAATTATTTGAAAAGAATTAGTTTGTGAAATTGTTGCCTCTGAATAGTATATATATATATATATTTTTTTTTTTTAATGTGGCATTTCTCCCTAGGTCACATGCAATCCTGGTGTGAGAAAAGCACTGGAATAGAACTGTTGCAATTTTCAGGACCCCCCCCTCCCCGCCCCTTCATTAACTCCAGTGGCTCCTCAGCAGAAATACTCAGGTATGCACAGCTGAGATTTCTCAGTTTGTGGGGTCACATCAGGCACTCACCTTTCATCTTTGCTAGGAAGAACTAAGAATTTAAAAGTGTGTTTAAGCTGTACCCAGTGACTGCTGATTTGCATGAAAAATGCTTTGCCCCAGGGAGGTTACTGTCAGACTCCTTTTTCACATCCACACATCTTGCACACAGCGCGCAATAACTGCGCATATATATGCTCAGAGTGCACTTCATGCACTCACAAAATCTCCAGATGTGCTGTGTGTCTTGTTTAGTTGACTTTATTCTTCTGCAAAGCCAAGAGAAATATTAATCATTCATTTACTGTTAGGGGATGGGTCGTCTTCTCATATTTCAGTAAAGGGGGTGGAAAAGTAATGTAAGCCAATTTTTTTCCTATTTAAGGCCAAAGCTGGGGAATGCTTGTGGCTGAGTTCTGTACATGGCCCGGTGCTGGAAGGGCAGGGAACGACCGATGTTGCTAATTTGAATAGATTTTCCTTTCCCCCCCATTTTTGTTTTTGCACAGAGAGTCTCATGTCTAATATTTAGACATGATGAGCTTTGTGCAAAAAGTAACTTTGCTCATTCTTGCTGTGTTTCAACCCTCAGTTATTTTGGCACAACAGAGCGGTGAGTAATTCAAGCTTCTTATGATTTAATGCTTTTGTTTTTTATTTTCACCAATCATTTTAATAACTGGTAAGAAACGCGTACTCGCAGACCTCACCAGAACACTCTTCTTTCACTAATGCAGCAGTCAGGCAGTGAATGCTGAAGCTGGAAGCTGCAGGAGCATGCTTTACCCTCCCAAAGGTTGCTCTTCACTTTGCTGTTTTGCTGTGGCTAAGGGGACTGTGCAGTGCTCTCTGCCTGTGCTTCATTTCTTCTTGTTCTTACTTGTTTTCCCATTACAAACACCAGAGAGTTTTGTGACTATTTCCTTTAAGTCTTGGAATAGTATTTAAACTGCTGGCTGGGTGCTGTCTGGAAGTTATTTGTCACAAGCAATAAGTTTTTTGCTTCCAGCTTTGTATCTGGAATGCTCCTTTGTACTTGCCTGTTTCCTCCCGGCAGCGTGGAGCTTTGTTTAAACAGTTTGTGTGTGGAAAATAGCCTGAAAATTCTTCTCGGTTGTGATGAAACAGTTTTTAAGATATGAAATGATATATTAAAAATATGTCAGCGTACGGGATTTTTCCTTTGACGTAAAGCAGGGGTGCGAACGAATTCCCCCAGCCACAATGGTTTCTGTCGCACATCTGCAGGCTGCTTTGGTCCCTCCTGGGACTGACCAGCAGCTGGCAGGGTCTGGGAGAACATGCGGGTGTGTGTGTGTCCGCCAGGCAGCAAAGAGCATGGAATTTGGAGGGAGGAAAGAAATACTTCATATAGAATGATATAGCCTACTGTGGAGATAAGTGTGGTATGGTGATTTAAATTAAACAGCTGACATTCTGCGAGTACATCTGACCTTTTTTGGATGTGTTCTGGTCCTGCTTGCCAGGCAGTTTAGACCAGACCTTCCTTAAGATAAAACATTTTTCTTTCCTGTAAATAAATAAATAAAAAGTTCTGCAACATATCTTTTCCTGCATTAAGGCAATGAATAACTTTACATATCAGTGGTTAAGTGGCAGCCAGATAAATTGCAGCAAAGGAAAGCCAAATGGCTTTAAAACCACACCCTTCCCTGATCTGTGTGATACAAATCATGGAAACAATTCCTTTAGCTGTTTGATTGCAAACATACCTGCCTACGCCTACCTGGAAAGGAGGAGGATGCTCAAGCCAGGGGCCAGTTCTGGCAGGAGGGTTGCATTGCCCGCAGCAGGAGCCTTCCTCGCCACGCCATGGGGTGGCTGGGAGGAAAGCTGTCCGGTGGGGAAGAAGTGCAGTGTACTGTACACCAACACTTTTCTGTTTCTGCCTCTCCAGTATATACACCATGCTTCAGTTATCCTCAGTAATGATAATATTGTAAAAGTTGAGCAAATGCAAATAGTGAGTTCTTTCTCCTGCTTACAGCAGGAAATAATATACAATGATTTGTATTAAATATATATAATATATTCTCTCTCTCTCTCTTCAGAGGGATAAGGACTACGCAATGTAAAAAGAGTAACAGTTTTATTTGTCCCAATTAACTGAGGCCCCCTGAGTGCCCAGTCTCTTTCCTTCCCTGTGGTTGCATCCCTGGACATTTCTGAAGTACAACTCACATTTGGCTTGTGAGATGGTAAATCTGGAGTAGAAGAACAATATACAAAGTGTGAGGGAGTACTCTCATTTCTCTGCCACATTCCTGTTTCATGGTGTAGTAACATTTCCTTACTGGGCTCACTTCCATACTACGTACAGAGATGCAGTTACACAGAGAGACTGATAAAATGTGAGTTATCCCTTAGTGTATGCAATGTTGTCCTCCCTTTGGAATACTCCTTTCTACACTGCTCAATTTACTTTGCTCCCAGGGAAGGAGATAATTGAAGTTGTTGGTTATAACATTGCAAATCCGTGTGCAGGGCAGTGATGGACTGGGAAGCCAAATTTTCCACGATTCAAAAGAGACTTTCCAGACATGCTAAAATGTTCTCTCTTGTCAAGAAAAATGTTTATATGGTTAGTATCAAATGTAAGTCAATATAAAATTTTCCTTGGGAAAGTCTGCCAGGAGACAAGACTTGGCAAGATATTAAGGAAACTGCTCAGTATACACTAAGTTTAGGATAGTCAGATGTACCTCTGGGATATGTGTTTCTTTGTATGGCTGTAATAGCTGGAATGGGGCTTTGAGTACAGCCTCAGGTTAAATTTCTTCAAAAGCTTGGAATCTGGATATTGTGGTGTAAGAATTTCTCGGTGACTTCCAAGAAGAAAAGCTATGTATCCTGGTGATTTATTTCACCCTGTAAATGAAGTCAGCTTGAGACAATTCAGGTTTTCTGATGTGTGTTGTGTTGGTGCAAGGAGTTGCCAAGCCCTGAGCATGTTAATGCTGAAATGCCTCCTGGAGGCTAA
This sequence comes from Alectura lathami, assembly GCA_013399715.1. Lineage (NCBI taxonomy): Eukaryota > Metazoa > Chordata > Aves > Galliformes > Megapodiidae > Alectura > Alectura lathami. Next base: position 238,642 of record VXAV01007407.1, on the reverse strand, counting down.
CAGCCGGGCTTCAGGCATGACTCAGATGCCAGAAAGGTGTATCAGGTGCCACCATTTGAAGGCACCTTTAACCCCTGCATGTAAAACTACCAAATAGCATAAGAACTCTAAATACTTCTTCAGGAAATAAATCCATCCCCTACCCAGCCCACACGATTTGTGTAAGCCTGTGCTAGTCTTCAGGCCTCCATTCGTCACATTTAACTTAGGCTTGTAGAGTTGACACAGATGGTGACTTGATGAGGCTGGAGGATCTTGGCAGGATCCACTGGCGACAAAGGAAGCACGTGCATGGCCCCACTCACACTGGTGCCAGAAGGGAGCTAAGATGGACCTGGGCCTGTCTCAGCCGTATTCAAGATGTGTAAAGGCCACCTCAGTGACCTAGAGCATGACACTTTTCCTGTGTGCACCCAGCAGTCCATGAGGAACTTTGCTGAGGTCATCAAGAGAGCACATCTGCTCTGAAAGCAGGCGGAGAGCAGAGCCAGAAACCCCTCCTTCACGATTATTCCAGCTAGGTTTTTTTGCTCTAATGTAATTTTGTGTTTTCATTGTAATGTATTATCTTGGATGTCTGGTCAGGAAGTTTGTTTCAAAGATAATGACTGAATCTTTAAATATCTCTTGGAAGACTTATTGACCTTTCCTATTAGTTTGAGTTCCAAGTTATAGCTTTAAAATGAAATTTAACCATTATATGTAGGCTTTGGGAGGCAACATGCAAATAACTTGTTATGCTGAGCTGCCATTTCTGATTAAAATACCCAGAAAGGAAGGATGATATTTTAGGAATACTTGTAAATAGATTTGTTTAACTATTTTGCATTATTTTCTTTCAATTGGGAAGGATTAGTTGGGGAATGTAGTAGGTGGGTATTGCTCAGGTGCAGTGGGACTTCCAGATTTACATTTTTAGCATTTAGTCTATACGCAGCACTGCACATGCTTATTCTTTGTTGATAAATTTGCTAGCTTAACAATAATAATAATAATGACAGTCAGAATTATCTTTTCTCAAAGGTTGTGATAACATAGACAAATCTTCCTCCAGACTTTTGAAGGTAAAAGCAGATGATAAATACGCAGTACCCTAAACATCTGTCAACAGATAGTTACACGCTCTTAGGTCATCTAGATTATTGAAGGTACAGTAGCTCAGGGGTCTACTACTCTTCTTTCATTTTTCCTAACTGGTTTATAGGAGCGCGCTGCAGGCAAGTTTATGGTTAGGGAAGTTGATACATCCCTTTCTGGCTTGGAAAAATCATGCTAAATGGAAGCCTAGGGAATCCACCCCCTCTAAACATTATATATATGTTCTTGGAAATATGTCAAATTTCATAAACTCATTTTAGATTACACATCCCTGGAAGACATTAGACTTAGGAAAATGAGACCATTAAATATCCTTTTTATTATTTTCCATATTTGTTTTTGATTTGAGACCAAGTCTGTGCAGACTGAGTTTTTAAAGGAGGAAGTGGAGTTGGAAACGTCTCTTGCTTTATTACAGGGAGAAGAGACGGAGGTAGGAGGGCGTTATCTCTGGTACTGATGTTGTTGCTGGTGCCTCAGAGCCATTGCATTTGTGCACTTCTTTGTGTTGCAGACTACAAACTGGTCCTATTTCCTCTTCCAGCTTCTGCCTAAGTTTGGAGATTTGAGATAGACAGGCAAGCGTCACTTGCAAAATCTTAGTCGATGCTAGCCTTACACAACAGCTGAGTGTTAGCTTTAATTAATGCTATTCAAGAGAAAGGAATGAATGAATTACTATGACTTTTTAGTTCCACAGACTAGCTGATAAACCAGGCTGACATGGATCTGTTATTTTCACGATGATGTGCTAAAATTGTTTAAATCAGAAATGTGCAGATAACAGGACATACCTGGCTTTATAATCAAGAAACACATGATAGATCAGTACCAGCAGTGATGCAGACAGTCGTCTAGCATTGTGGATTAAAAGTAGTCTCTTTGGAGTTGAAAGATTCAGCCTATCAGTAGGGGGAAATAACAAAGCGTGCTTCCTCAGGCTGGTGGGTGATCTCAAAGCTGCATTGCTCTTGAAGTTCTTACTGTAGGTTAGTAGTCTGGAGAAGAGCACTGCTCCAGCACTAGCATGTTTTAGTTTGTCAGTTTGAAATAATGATTCCTCAAAACTTACAGGAGTAGAAATTAGTGCAATGGTCCTGCCCATTAACACTCCAGATTGTTATGCTTTAATTATGCTTAAGAAAACAAGTCAAAATATCTTAGCTAAGTAATGGAGAACTATTGACAACGGTAAATATATGTTGTTAGCAACATCTTTTGTTGGACTTGAAGTAACTGGATTAGTTTTCCAATTAACTTCAGAAATTTGATATGAGTCAGTAAAATTAAATTTATTGTTGTCAAAGCCCAAAAAATAAAACTCTGACTTGAAAAGAGTAGAATAAAATCCTTTCTGATTCAGCATGAAAACTGTTGGCTCATTTTCCTGGAGATAGTTTGGTAAATTGTCACGGTTCAGCCTTAAAGAGGCTTAGGGTTCAGCACCTGTCACCTACCTGTATGTCTGCTGTTCTGAGACTTCCTAGTTTTGATTTTTGGCAGATAAGTAAACAACTTTCCACCCAAAGTGGAATAAAAGTGAACGTATTTTAGTGGCAGCATTTTACCTTGAAGTAGCTGCTACAACACTTTATCAACATGTCCCTCCTTCCATGATGTATGTCCTGTGCATAAGGTGCGCTGGGCTTGGATGTGATTCCTTCTCCAGGACTAATGCAAGAAAAGAGCTATTTTGCTTCTGTTCCTTTGGGAGATTCTGCTGAGGGAAATGTAGATAAGTGCAGAAGGGTGTGCTGCAGCCCTAGCCCTCAGCATGCTGCCCATGTCCAGCCTGGGGGACCCAAGAAGAAAAGGTTTTGAGGCCATGCTACTTGTAGTGCTGTTCTTTCTGTTGTGGATGCCACATGGTGACTCAGTGCAGTTGTCTTCCCAGGGCCATGCTGCTCATAGACAAGGGAGCCTGTGCTCTGCCTTAGTTACTGCTGCAGGCCAGCTGCTCCTGCATGGAGTGTCTTTCTTCCATTGAATTGTTTCATGTACAGGGTCTGTGAAGCTTGACTTTGTCTTGTCCATGGTTTCTCTGAGATGAGTTGTCCCTGCAAAATTTAGAAGGAATTCTCAGAGTTTTCTGATCCTTCTCCATTCAGCCCAGTCAGACACGTGATTTTTCAGGGAAATAGGAGTCCTAGGGGACTGCGTCATTGATATTTCTCACATTGCTTTGTCACTGTATAACAGCTTCAAAGATTATCCCTTACTCTGCTCGTGGTTGTGGCTACCAGGCTGATAATTGCCACAGACATTAAAAAATTAGTGTATTTGTAACACATTACAGGAGTTAGCAAGTCTTTTTTAAGTACGGTAGAGATGCACTTATCCTGTCTTAAATGCCGGAAGGATGCAAGGAGGAATGAGTTCCATCACTGACTGTAAGCAATACATCTTACAAACAGAGACGCAGAAAATTGTATGTCCCATGTGTGTTTTCAAACATCCAGTACTTTTTTTCTCATCTCATATTGCATAGCAAACATTCTCCCTATTTTGCTCCCTACTTTCTGCCATCACATCTATTTATTTATTTTCACTTCAGAACTCATCTCCAAGTGTGCAAAGTTGAAGTCTGTCTGCTTCATGTCAAAATGACAATGGAAAACATGATATAACCCCCCTAACAACAATCGCTTGTTGGCTTTAGTTTGGATAAACTTCAACTCTGGGACTTCTGGCTTTGTTTAGTGAAAAGACAGCTAAAGAGATTCCTTTCAGATTAGCTAACAGTGTTTCCATTTTCCCTCATTTACGTCAACCCCTTCATTTAAACATGAACTATCAAAATGAGAATAGAAGTGGTATATCCTTTAACAATGTCTGCGCAGCTTTGTCTTGCTTTGAATCACACAAATACTTCATGAAGAGGTGGCTGCCAGGGGAGGGAAGGCATGTGCAGGACATTGAACAGGAAGAATGTGAAGATAATGAGAAGATATATATTTTGAATGTGTTGTGGTATTTTGAAAGCTCAAAGCTTCTCTTACAGCTAAAGGGAGTGAAACTTGTAAATTTAAGACTTTTGCTGACTTTGTACCAGAATGGCCTGCAACATAAGGTGGAGGAACACAAAGCAATCCATAGAGACAAGAGTCCAGCTCCTGTCTGCTGCTGCTTTTCTCTTCCAACTATTGTGCATCCCACTCCAACAGGGTGGCATTGGCACTCCTGCTCTCCTGCCAGGACAGCCAAAGTTTGCTTCCATGTGGAAAGCTTCTGTTGGGCCGCTGTGGTGGCTTCACGTTATTCCCAGCCCCAGCACCACAGAGGGCAGCAGAACCCAGGAACAGTCCACACGTTTGCAGCAGTAGATATCAAAGGATGATCTGTGTCTGGATGCTACTTCCCAAAGCAATTCAGCACTGGCAGTTGTTGGAAAATTTCTGGACATCATTAGTTCCCACTGAAATTCACACCCAGTGACCGGGCATTTGCAGGCCATCTGCTGCAAACATCTATTTTCCCCCTATTATTCCCCATCCACTTTGTGTTTTTTCTTTTTCCCTCTCTTTTCTTACTCTTCATTTTCCTTTTAGGAGAAGAGGCAAGAGCAAAGTTGAAGCTTCTTTTCCAAACAGACATGAGAGAAACAATTGCTCTCTAGCATAAAGCTAATGGAAAATATGGGCAGCATCACTCAGTATTCCTTTGATGTTCAGGGTAATAGCCACACTGAGGATCAAAGGAGAATGAACTCCATCCTCTGTGTTTTCCTTCAGCTATAAGCAGTGAAAATAGACTTCATATTCTCTTGGAAAGCTGTTCTGTGTTCATGAGAGGCTCTTTTAAAAGTTTGTCTTTTTTTTCTCAGCTTGGCTTTAAATCTGCTGTATGGTGTTTGCTCATTTCCCTGCAGAGCAGTAGTCTTTCTGTGCTGTTTAAGAGAGGAATGTTCTAGTGAAAGCAAACAATAGGCTGTGTAGTGGGAATTGCAAATCTTTGAAAAGAGCCATTGAAATCTGCTCAGATGTTTGCAAGATTCTTTTTGCAATGTTCTGAGCCTCTTGGTAGCTTCACTGTTGGCAGGGTGGTCCTCTTATTAGCGCTCTCTTTTTTGCATAGAAAGAGTAACATTAAATATGGAGAGGGGAAGAAAGAGGAAAGAAAAGAGGAATTCAGATCCAACTGATTCTTTTCGTGCTAGAGTAGCTGCAGAGAGAAATAGTGTTGTAAACTTCTTTCAGTGAAAAAGAAAAAAAATGGACAAAGCCTGTTCATTTATCATGTTTCCTCAAGCTCTTCCACTCATACCTTTTAAGGACTCAGCAGATAAACTGATGCATCTGGCTGTGTCTGCTCAAGCTGCTTGTCCTCACAGAGCAGGATGTGTGTGAGGCACTGGACAGGCAGCACAATGCTGATCACCTTGGATAGGGAAAAAAAAATCAGCTCTGGCCTTGCAGATGCTTCATTTGGAAGATTCTTTAGGACTTCATGTTTGAAAAATAGGCAAAGCAGTGTCTTCAGTACCCTGAGAAAACCCTTGCAATACTGACTTTAGTAGCCTTTAGCAAGTTGACAACAAATGTTGTGCCCAGTGTACAAATAGCTGATTAATATCTGCTATAAAAATCAAATGCTGCCATCTGCACCCAACAAACTGTCCAAACTGGACGTGAGGTGAATTGGTAAAAACTAGAGTAAGGAGTGAATGAATACAGATCATTTTGCAGGTGAAACTAGACTAATGATGTTCTAGGCATTTAGAGTCACCTGATGGGTTTTCCTTTTCGCCTGACCTTGTGAATTACAAATACCTTTAATTTGTTGGCAGTCAAAGACATGATTCCTTTCTGTGGACTGTATGCCAGAGTTCTTTAATCCATCACTGGAATATGAAATCCAAGAACTAAATCCTTCATTTACTTCCAACTTCTGAAGTTACAGGGAAATCAATAAAGCTGTGCAGGGAGTTATGTGAGTTTAGAACTTGACCCCCTGCTGTTTTACTCATCTCTGATGGAAATCCACTACAGCCACAGAGTTATAAGGGAGCTGACTTTGCCCAATGTATCTGAAAATATAAATGCTATTACCATATGTAATACACTGCAGCGTAACATTTCCCATCTGTTCCAGTCTCAGTAGAGGAGCTGACCTCTTCCAAGGCAAAGCACAGAAACTGCACTGCATAAAGTTGTTAGCCCTTTCACTGAGCTAAGGAGGAAGAGGAGACTATGTCCCACTCAAAACTTTAATTTCCTGATCTAAAAAA
>VXAV01007407.1:220239-230561 GCA_013399715.1 Alectura lathami | reverse complement strand
ACGGCACTTGGTGTTTTACCAAGGGCAGCTTCATCCCAGGCACTTCTATTCACCCACATGCATGGTGCAAAATTCACCAGCTGTTTTAGGACAATCCCACCTGAGGAATGTCTGGAAGACTCAGCAGTTTAAAAATCATCTTGTTAAACTACTTATTTTCTTATATTTGTACCTATTTTCCTGACTCCTGTGAAACACTGACTACCTCAGGCATTTTTAGTGTTCAGCACTTACCTCACTGGAGACCACATGGACAAAGCAGGCCAGTCAGGCCCAGCCAGCCAATTACTTGATGAGGAGAGTCAGTTTATTTCCATTACAGATCACAGGATGGAATGAGCATGTTTGATTTTCTTATAAACACCGTCATAATGCCAGACAGTAAGACCAAGCTGCTTGCTTAGAGGTAGGCTCTGTAGCATTGTTTTTCTGCCCAGCAGATGGAAAGCAGGCATGCTTCGGGAGCTGTGGTGGATTCCTCAGGCTGCTCCAGCGTGTGGGAGAATGAGGACAACATTTCCACTGAAAATAAACTCCGTCCTCTCTTCTTGGCATTTTGGTTAAACAGGGTGTAAAACATTCCCATGTTATAATAATAATAAGTAGATGCAGTTACTCTAGAAGAAATGTGAAAACAATTTCTGAAGTAGTCACAGAATCACAGAATGTTAGAGATTGGAAGAGACCTCGAAAGATCATCTAGTCCAATCCTCCTGCTGAAGCAGGAACACCTCCTACAGTAAAACAAGCAACCAGGTCAGAGTAAGGAAGTATAGACTTTGTGTTGCTTCCTGTCTCCAGCAGGCTTCAGATCCAGTCAAATTTAGGGGTAAGGCCTTCTTCATTTCAGTCCTTTAGGCTTGATGTTAAATAACTGAAAAACCTCTGCTTGGCTGGTGGTGGTGGTGACCAGAATCTGGCAGATCAAAGCTCCTTATTTCTGATGACCACTGGGATGTATGAGTTTGCTTCTAATGCAATATCTGGATGTCTGCTTTGTGCAAAGTGGAAAAGCCTGTGGTTTTTGACGAGACTGTTAGGAGACTTTTTCCTTTTGCCACATGAATGTGGTTAAGTCGTGATCACAGTGTTTGCACCGATACAAAGCCAAAAGCACCTACAAAACAGGTCAGCTTCTCAGGTCAGAGCACTCACTAACAAATTCCCATTCACCTCATCAGTATCAGAATTATGTCCCATATGACATCTGTCATCCGCCAGGCCTAAAATGACCGTGTTTCCCCATGTACCTGTCTGGGCTCTTTTATGTTCCAGCCTCATCATAGGTCCTTCGAGACTGAATGGTGATTTTCCTTTCAGCTCTGCCTGTTTTGTCTGCTTTAATACTGCTGCTAGTCTGCTTACAAAATAGGAAATAACTCAAAACCAGCATATGTCAAATATTGCACTGCCTTTTTTTTTTTTTCCCTCTTTTTAGGCTGGCTCAGATAAACGCTACTTATAGCAAAACATAGAAATATTTTAAAACGTGAAAGCTCAGTAAAAGGCATAGAAGGCAAGTTATTCAGACTTTCAAGTACCCAACAAATTTGTTTCGTAAAATGATTCAGAGAGTGACACAGCTCCCAACAAGCCATTGCGATAAATGCCATAGAAACGAAGTTCTCCAAGGCCAAAATATTCAGGCTTTGAGGGGCAGAATAAGATTCTGCACTGCCTTAAACCAATGCAGTTCAGTTCTAACAATTTTTTTTTTTAAATCTTAGGCTAATGCATATGCTTAGGAATCTATCAGAAAATCTGGTAAAGCAAGTATGTGACTGTTTTACCACAAGTCTAGAAGCAGGCAAGTCAGCTTTTTTACAGCCTTATGCTTCCTATATGTTCCATGCCAGTGCTTTAGCACAAATTAGCTTTCCCCAAAGCATTTTGGAGCTAATGTTTAATCTTTATGAGCGATGCAAAATGCATTATGTCATAACATGCTGACACACAGATCTACATCTGAGCGCAGAGGGGGCGTTTTGAGCAGACTAAGTCTTCCCAGATGTAAGTTTCCTTTGGAAACCTATTTAATACTTTCATTCAGCCAAAGGCCACAACGATTTTCATTGCAACTCTGCTAGCTTATTTCTTAATTCATTTAACAATGTCCAGAAAGTTGGAGGCAAATGTGAATGTCATTATATCCAGATGGTTTCAAGCTTTTTTCCGTCTTTCCTCCTGTTGAATGACGCCATCTACTGCAGAATAACTGAATGGCAACCTTGCAAAAACGCAGCGAGATTTGCTTTATTTCCCTTTTCCTGTACAATTAGGTTAGGCATTTAATTGTGAATTACATGTACACACCATAACAGCATTAAGTGCTTCTAGATCTGTGTAATGGCATTTTTATTTAACAGTCCTGCGCAAAACTGTGTTTTACCCTAAACTAAACAAAATTTTCTCTTCCCTTTCCTATGATATTTGTAAATAAGAAGGATGTTTTAACCTGTGGAGGTGGAAGGTGCGTCATTGGAGTCTCTGCTGTAGTGCAGATCGATGCCCCTCCAGCTCCCCTCTTTCATAGGGACCGCAGGCTCTTGGCTCCCATGTATTCTGCCTCATGCAATATAATGCCTTCTGGATCTTCTTGTGTACAGTGAGCCACTAAACTCATACACTGACCTACACTGCTTCTGGTATGTCATAATTCAGGTCTTCTGTGAGTCGTTAGACCATAAAGAAGACTTCAGTCAAAATGCTACTTTTCTTACTTTTGAAGTACTTTTCAGCCTTTTTGTTTGTTAGGTAGCGTTTCTCCTTAGTCAAGTTTGTTGTTTACTAAGTGTCCACAGTTAACTGCTGGTTTCTTAGAGGAGGAAAATGTTTCTCAGAGAGACAATTAAGCAGAGAATCAGTTAATTCACCTGATATGATTCTGCAGGGTGAGAACTGGGAAAGCAAGCAACTTAGAAACTAAATCTGGCCCGCAAGACTAACGATGTCAGGATCCTACTGTGAAAAAATTGCTCTACTTCTTATCAGGCATAGTGGCTGTTACGTGGTATCCTCTTGCACTGTGACCCTGTGTGCTGGAAATCAGATGTTCTTCACCACCTCTCAGCCAGCCAGGAGGCCTTGGTTGTCTTTCCCAATGCCTTCCTCTGCGAGCTCAGATAAAGTACAAGGAGGAGGGGTGAAATTCATGGGTGACACGGAGGGAAAAGTCAGGTCAGCAGGGATAAGGAAAAAGAGCTGAGTGAGATACTGGGACCAAAAAATTCATTTAAGTTGAATACAGGGCAGAAAACTAAGTAGATTGTTCATGTGCAGTACAGGAGGACGAAAGGAAGATGAAAGGGAAGTTATGTATTATGGGAAAGATGTAGAGAAAGCAGGGGAAAAAGAGAAGTAAAAGAAGCATGAGAAGGGAGGAAATATGGGGACGTGCCAAAAAGCATGGCTATAGGTATGGAAATAGAGTCCAAGAAGGACAAAGAGAAAGCAAAGCAAAGAACATGAAGGGAAAATTAGACCAATGTGCCAATGCAGATGGTGAAAAAGAGCAGTAACGGAGATGAAAGATGCTGCGTGTGAGAAAAGAAAATGGGGATGCATAACCAACAGTGTTGGTTTGCAGTATAGATTTGGACTCAGTCTTCCTCCATCACAAGAATTTGATAGCATTCAGAATTTTCCATGTGGAGCCAGTGGTAATTTTAACGTCGGAGCTCTGAATTATATGTTTTGGTATCTGTTTTTCTTTTTTTTTTTTTTCTTCTTTCTGAAGAATATGTAGTAGGCAACTTTTTCTAATGCCATAGTTTCAAGGACCATGTAGGTACACAAATAGCTATTTCTCCATCATTTTGTGTTTGCAAACTTGTTTTGAATTATTCATGGCAGAAGCCTCACTTCATTAATCAAGGCATTCGCTGATACCTATATTTGCTGTCTGAGACTTCTGGTATTTCTACAGTACTTACAGAGAACTTAGATAACTTTGCAGTGTTATTTTTCTGTTGCTTTATTAAATGACCAGGCTTTCCAGATTTGCTTTCTTAAAGAACATACAAACCCAGAGTTTACTGTTTAAAGCTGCTTTTCATCAGTCTCTTCAAATTTGTTGTAGACAACAAATTTGATCAGTAGTATCGCTCTTGCAAGGAATTCACAAAGACATGAATGTTACAGATGAACAATTTTCCAAAACTGCAGAGACTTGCAGCATTTGAGCAGTCCAGATGACAAGTTTATGATAAACCATTTGGCCAATTAATGTGAGTGTTCTTTTAGATCCATTGCATATGTCAGCTTTCAAAAACCATTTTGAAAGCACTTGATGCTCTCTATTAATGCAAGATGCTAGCAATGAGAGCTTTTGCTAGACAGCAAAACACGTGGATGCAGCTTGTTCTGCATCCACGTGTAAGTGCTCATGTTGGCATGGTGGTGCCAATAATACACTCGTTTGAGAGATTTGGCACATTTGCTTTTTATCTGCAGCAGAGGATGCAATTGCTAATTACCCAGTAACTCAGTCTGACACTGAAATTACTCTAGATGGAAGATTATCTTGGATTTAATTGGGCTTTGGCCCAGCTCCAGGAGGTTTCCATTGATGTCTATTCAGATTCAGAGCAGACTCCGCAATTAATGGAACAGATCCTCCCAGGGTCTGAAGAGAAGCATTTATCCTTTTATCACACACAGATAAACTATATTACAGTAGAAAACAAAACAGTCTATCTGAAAGCTTTCATGTTATGCCTCTTTGATTTAGAAGACACATCTGAAATAATACTGACATGGTTTTGTCTTTCTTTCCAATAGCCCTAGGAGGATGTACCTATCTCGGGCAGGAGTATGCTGACAGGGATGTTTGGAAACCAGAGCCATGCCAAATCTGTGTGTGCGACTCCGGATCCGTTCTCTGTGATGACATCGTCTGTGATGACCAGGAGTTAGACTGCCCCAACCCAGAGATTCCCTTTGGAGAGTGCTGTCCAGTTTGTCCACATACAACGCCAGAGCCTACAAAAGTAGGTCCTTAATACAGTTGCTTTGGTGTTGCCTTCTGCTTAAGCCATACTGACCTTGATTCATGTTCTTTTTAATTGAAAGCTTGTCACTTTCTGACCCCACGCAAATACTTAGGCGAATACTTAAAATGGGCAATTTTTGCCAAAACAAATAAAAAACAGCCTGAACTTTCATTGTTTTATCTTTATTTTGGTAAATTCAAGAATACTTTTGTACGTCTGTATTCTGGGAGAGGATTGATACCAGATCTGATAAAATACTTGTTAGCCCCTTGGGCCATGCAGCTGAAAGCCTGAAGTCCTTCAACCCACTTGTACATAGCCAACAAGCACAGATAAATAGAAAAAAAAAAGGGACAGAAGGCAATGATTAACCATTATTTTTTTCATTTTACGGCAAAGCATAAGAATAATGTGCACAGCCTATTTGTTGACGCCATTCTCAAAGTATATCCATGAAATTAATGCCAACACAATTTTCACAGCATGGTGTGAGCCTGCATTTCTTATCATCTCAATTCTATATCATCATATAATAAATTTACTTTTGCAGAATTATTGCTTGACTTAATGCATTGTAAAGGAAGGGTAGCAGCATTATCTAAAGCAATTTCATCAACTTAACCTCATGAAAAATGATAAATGTTACTGCATTCCAGGTCTCCTGCCTAAACTGCCTCAGTGCTTGAGCTAGCAATACAGAGGTCTGTCTTGTACAAATACTCAAAGGTCATCTGAACATTTCATGCATTTTTAAGATCCACAAGATCTTAGAAAGTATTTTTAAAAAAATATTGAAGTATGTCTATTCCCACAGGCTCATTCTTATGCAGGTATTTATTTGAGTCAGACTCCTGAGATTTTCATTGCTTCCAAGTTTCAGCTGTATTAAAAGAATTCTAATGAATGATATGTCAATATTTCAATCTTCCCACTTTCAGCATGAGTAAGAAATACAGATTGCTGTAGAGTGATCTGCTGCTTTTGTGTACGTTTGTGGAAGAGACTGTGTGCATAAGGAAAAAGGTAGATGCTGAAAGAGATGTGTAGGCAGAAGAGGGAGGCAGAAGGTGCACAACTACAGCTCTAAAAATAGCGTATCTGTTTAAACATGAAATGTCTCATACCAATACATCACCTGGTGTTGGCTGGAGTAAGATTGTGCACTTGTACATCTTCCAGAATTGCCTGAGCTACTTCACTGGGCAGTTTGTGGTGGTACAAAGGAGTGGCCTGTACAAGCATGATGGAATTTCAAGAACAGCTCCCTCTCTCCTAAGTCATTATAGGAGCTGCTTTCTGGTCAGCTCTTGGAATAAGTTGTTGTTATTTCAGGACTGAAATCCCCAAGAAGGTTCAAACCCTGTTGAATCAATTCTATGGTTCCTGATAATAAAGAATATGTGGACTGCTTCCTTCAGTCTTCACTTTACAAGAGCTTGGTCAGCCCAGTGGAAGCTGTCCTGCTGCTCTTGGGTAATGGATGAGGAAGATCCACCTTGAATGATCCAAGACAGTTTCAGCTGAATATCCTTTGCTATCTCTAGCACCTGAATTCATTAAACAAAACTGTTCCAAAATAATTAATTGAGAATCCAGATAGTAATCTATAAATGAATCATTAACTGAAAAGATAAACTGGAGGAGTACCTCTGAAAGGAAGTGAAAACGAAATGCTTTTTAGTGGACTGAAAAGGGTATAAGGAAACTGCCTCTTACAGACTTCCGCAGTGGATTTCTGTCCCCGCTACACACTACTGACTTCATTAGTGGCAAGTTTTTACATACAGTAGATGCATACAGTTTGTGGATTCACCATGAAAATGTAGATGAAAGACTGACCAAAAGAAAACCAAGCTAACACTTTAAATATGCTGGATGAGGATATATAGAATGTATTTGATAAAAATATATTCAAGTATTTAAATGTGTTTTCATCTTGTTTTATACAGAGAGATTCAGTTTTCATTTTGATTTTGGTTTTCTTTCTTAATTTAATTACTTTTCACTTTTTTTTTCTAGCTTCCAGTTGCACAAGGCCCCAAGGGAGACCCGGTGAGTACAGCTTTTTTCTTTTTTTTTTTTTTTTTTTTTTTCCTTTTTCCCAGGGAAACTAATGAAATTAAGAGTCAGTTCTTACAGTGCTATATATCCCATTCAAGCTGCTGAGATACCCATCTATACCTGATGTCGACACTGTCTGCAGGTCTATATCATACAGTTATTTACAAGTAATCTCTTTAGCTTTAACAAAACTCTCAGTAATTCAGATTGGAGAAAAAGGAGAGGAGAGCTTAATGCAAACTGTATTACCTGTGTTATTGTCTTATATTTCTACCTAGTAGGAAAAAAAGGCATGGGCTTTACTTACAGGATAATTTCACATTCAGGAATTGACCAGTTTAATATTTCTGGTGTGCTTGATCAAATATAGGTTGCAATAAGACTCTAGCAGCTAATAATTGTTTCCTCCTGTGAATTTTGCCTACTGTCTGCCTCTTTCCTGAATGATCAGATGATGTGCCCCTGGTTATGTTTCATAGAGAAAGCTTCCCACCCTAATCACACAGGCTTTGCTACGAATTGAAGAGTTTGTCTCATTATGCCCTTACACTCTGAGGCAAGCCTTAATGTCCATATCTGCCATGTTTGTGTCTTTGCAGGGCACTCCTGGTTCTCCAGGCAGAACTGGTCCCCCAGGACCCCCAGGACAGCCAGGGAACCCCGGGGCCCCCGGTCCCCCCGGCATCTGCCAGTCGTGTCCCAGCATCAGCGGAGGCGTAAGTCATCGCTGTGTTCAGCATCTACCTTGTTGATCATGAAGCGACACCCAGCCTTTGCCAAGGCTGGGCTCTGTTAGGCTGCTGCTGACTTCCAGAGATGAGTAAAGAGTGGGTGGGGAGGGAGCAAACCTTGGCTGCCTCTCAGCCTTTTCCAGTCCTCAGCAAACCATCAGGTGGGTAAATCAGCTCAGTGTGACAAGCAGTCTGCCACTGAAATGCACCCATGTGAGGGAGAAAATTTGGGCAGGACATAGTCAATAGCAATACTTTGTTGGCTTTGAAAGATATGCTCTTTCACCCAGAAAGCTTGGGGTGATCTGGAAATAGGAGACATCCTGTAAGATCTGAATCACAGTATTGCCCCATTGTTTTTGTTTTAAATAATACATAGAGGGAGATTTTCAAGAGTAAAGAACCTGTTCATTATACCTTCACACATATGTTGCTTTCAAAGGCATCTGTCTAATTTGTGCCTTTGAAAAACACAGCTGAGTAATAGGTCAGAGTTTGTTTTTTTCTTCGTTGTTTATTCTTTTTCCATGAAATTTGGCTGTGCCAAGAAGTGTCATTTTGGTTGCTATTTGTTGTGCTCCCTCTTCATTTCTGGCCCACCAAATCTTGAATTCACTATTGAAGAACTAGGCAGACACGGCAAAAGATCTCCTCAGATCTTAGTAGGGTGGTGGTCCAAAACCCTGTGACCTCAGTATGGCACCAGCACTGCCAGGATTAGCTGACTAGCAAAGAGGAGTTTTTAGTTTTGCGATTTCAGCTTTAGATGCCTAAAAGTCTGTCTTCTAGGGATATGGGCCATGATTTTAGACACAGGTAACCTTGGGAGCGATGCTCATCAATGTAGTTTAATTAATAGAAGAAAACTTTTTCTTCATATTAATTGTTTCTGTATGTGGCAATGTTCTTTGTTGTGCTCTAAGTGGTTCGTGCTGTATTGTGGAGAATTTTAACTCCATATCCTGTGCAGTTGGATTTGTTAAGTTGTTGATTCACAGCTAGCACTTATAAAGAGGTCCCATTGTCTCCTAAGCAATTGAGCAAGGCCAGCTTTACAAGATGGAATGGCTTTAGTGCAAAGCTGTTAAAAAATTCTGATAAAACAATTGCTCCTTTTTAATATAGACCACGGTTCATAGCTTCCACGTATTCTTCCCATTCACAGGTGAGCCAAAAACTAAGAAAATATGTCTTTTTTTTTATTTTATATTTTTAAATTCTGGAAGCGATTGTGGAGTAAGGACTGGGCTGTGGAGAGATGTACCCTAGGTTGGCTAACCAGCCTCAGTGGACGTCACAACTATATACTAAGATAGCTACCACTTTGGGCTTAGTAGATGCAGATACAAGAGAGACTGAATTAGGCTCCCTCTCCAGTGATGTCGAACCCTGGTGCAATGGCTGACATCAATAGCCCAGGATCCTTCTTGTGCCTGGCCAGTGGAAGAGCTGGTCCAGCGTGGTTTGTGTTATCAGACATCGCACGTGTGTACACTTCTCTGTTCAACCACATGCATGCATTAATGCTATATTATTCTAATCCAGCTAAGTTCCCTAACATCTGCATGATAAAATCAGTGTCAAATAAAAAAAAATAGGGTCTCCTTGAAAAACTGATTGTAAAATTCATCATTGGTATTTTATGTAAATGGGCATGTCAGGGCTGCTGTCTGCTGTCACAAAGCCCCACAGGACGTTTTCTCTCCATATCTTAGACTGAACTTTCATTGGTTTCCAGACAAATTGTCAGAAGCAATGAGGTTTGTCTGCCTGGCCTCAAAAGTGAGGCCTGTATTTGTATTATCAAGAGCAGAAAATGAGAAAGGGAAGAATGGAAAATGTCATTAGGAAAAAAAAAAAAAAAAGTGTAATGCTCTGTTTTTTGAGATGTATGAATTCCCACTCATGAGATAAAAAAATGTTCTTTGTAATTCAAGGAAGGATAGACTTATATATAGGCAAGAGGTTTTTCTGCTACAAAATACTCTAAAATGACAAATAAATTAGCCACAGATAAAATTAATAAAATAAACTCTTTAGTGCAACAAAAAATATTTCATCAAATTCCTTGGGAGACAACTAAGTCCAGCAATGAAAATTGAGGGTGGGGGAAGATGGAAGGGAAAGAGAGAGAATGAAGAATGAAAAGAGAATGGCAATTTTGGGGCTCAGCTGATTCCCAGGACAAACACTGGACGCTCACAGCACGGGGCACTGATGTTACCGTGACCACAGAAGGTACTGGCTGGGCTTCTGCTATGGATGATGCTACTTACTGTATGAAAAGGAGTTATTTCTATTCAGTCACCATACAAATGTATGAAAACATTTGATTTGTAGCAAACATCTTTCTCTCTCTTTCTTTTTTCTTTTTTTTTTTTTTTTCTCTTTTTCTCTATTTCTTTTACAGAGTTTCTCTCCACAGTATGACTCCTATGATGTGAAGGCTGGTGGAGCTGGCATAGGTTACCCACCCCAGGCCATTGTAAGATGCTAAAGCCTTTTCTGTCGTTTCTTTTTTTTTTTTTTTTTTTTATTT
>VXAV01007407.1:178972-214420 GCA_013399715.1 Alectura lathami | reverse complement strand
CTTAATTTTTTTTTTTTTTTTTTTTCAGGGACCTCCAGGCCCTGCTGGAATGATAGGCCCGGCTGGTCCACCAGGAAAAGATGTAAGTTCACTATTATTTGTATTATTTGTATATTCAAAATGGGAAAAACAAAAATCCATTAAATAGAAAGATAGCAGGTTTTATTTATAGCGTTGCATTTAAGGATTTTTAACATCTCCCAATTTCTTAGTTAGACAACATGACTGTAGGAAATTGTATTTGGCTTTCATTAGGTATAAGTCCCCATTCCAAAAAAAAAAAATTCAATTTTAGCAGGCAACTTGATTAAGGGGAAAAACACACAATCAAAAAAACCTTAACCATGAATTATGCTCTTCTGATCTGGTACAAAATAAATAAAGTAAATTAGCAGTTACAAGGGTAAGCAGATGGTGAAGGTGCCTGCTCCCTACAAGCCTGGCTTTGAGAGCTAAGGTTTTCAAAACCATCTTTTGACTCACAACTGGGAGTCCTGGGTAGGAGAATCAGCTAAAGTATGTGTCCTATTGGAGTGATTCACCATGAAAATAAGGTTTTCGGTGGTGATACTGTTTCTTCTTAAACATTGACTTTGAATATAGTAGTTGTTAAACAAATTCTTCATAAAAATTGATTTAACTCTGGCAATGTCTTTTCAGAAGGCAGCCATTCATTCTGGTGTAATTTTTCCTGCTGTCTTCGGCAGAAGTTTCACCTTCTTATTCTCACTCACCTTGATCTACCAGGGCCAATCCTTTGCCAGTAACTGAAGCAACAGCAGAGAAGTCAAAAATTTACTCTCTTTCCACAGGGAGAACCAGGAAGACCAGGCAGGAATGGAGACCGTGGAATCCCCGGATTACCGGTATGAAAATGTCCCCAGGGACGGTGGTCATCTAACGACAGGTTTTGTTTTCCCATTGTATGTTACTCAAGTGAACATGATGCATAATGAGCAGTGGTTTGGGCCCTTCATACAGCAAGCATGTAACTTACTCATCTTTCTGTGTTTGTGTGTTTAGGGTCACAAGGGACACCCTGGGATGCCTGGCATGCCTGGAATGAAAGGTCAACGAGTAAGTATTGAGTGTACTGGGTATAATGGAGGCTGTGGCGCTATCTGAGCTATGGTGTCGCTTCTGTGCTCCTCCAGTCGTCAGCTGCCAGCTGAGCAGACTGAATCGTAGAATTAAATGCCTATTTCTGGACAACGTAATCTGACCTTCCGTGACACAGACTGTTTAATTTTATCTAATAACCTCAATTGTAATGCCCCGTAGCAAATGTAGGGTTAGAGCATACGTTCCAGGAAAACATCTACTCTTAACTAGTGCAGAGACATGGAGGATTCCAAATTTTCTTTCAAAAACTGTTCCAGTAACTGATAGCACTTATTATTAAAAATACATTCCTTTATATAAAATTGTCTAATATCAAGTAATAATAAAACAGTGCTATTTAAATTATAAAATCCCAGGGACAAAAAAAAACCCTGATGGTTTTCATCATCTGTACAGCACCTACCCCAAGACCCCATTCTAACTGAAAGTGTTTCAGTAGTAAAAAGATCTGTATCTGATATGATAATTCTAATGAACAGTGGTAATGCACCATTTAATGAAAGTATTACTAAACAGCATTAAAACATTTTGTAAAAAAAAAAAAAAAAAACAATAGGGAAGGACCCACAGTGGCAATTTATGCTGCTCCCTTAAAATCAATGGCAAGAAACCAATATGTTGTCAGCCAACTAGCTAACTTCTTGTAATAACATTTTTTTAATTGTAAATTGTATAGAGTATAAGATGATATTCAGTCTAAAACTAATTGTTATAAAAATATTTGCAGTACCAAAATGATTAAACATTGTACTGTATAAACTGTACTGCCAAAGGTGAAAGCTTGATTTAGATTAATATCTATTTTATAAACAGCTGTCTGTTCTTTAAACTGTTTCCATCCACATCACAGTTTCTTGATTTTATGATGTTACAGCATTAAATCTGAAGGAAAGTAATATAAATGTATGTAAAATTAGAGTCAAAGAAGGTAAGTGGAAAGCTGTGCTTCTGCTTCTACTGTTTATACTTCAAAAATAAAGAATAATCAATTAGATCTATAAAGTTATTTAACATTTTAGAAATAATTGTTTCTATCCACTGCTTTAAGAACTCAGCTTGCACCTATTATGGTAATGAAATACTCAATATTTGCATTTAGCATTTATACTATCTATTTTTATAACAGGATTCAGTCAACAATGTTTAAACATCTCTTATGATCAATATTAGGTCTGCATGAAGGTAGGAAAACAAGCTGAAATGAGACAGATAATGAGGTCTCAGCAGAGTAAACCGGAGACCACAATTTATTCTATGTACACAGAGACATTCTGTCACTCTAGTTTTTTCCTGAAGTGCTTCCTTAAAAAATTTTCTACTGCAATTCTATAGGAACATATAAAACGTTTTCCTATTGTTCAAAAACATTTTCAGTCCTTTTCAGGTTTAAAATAATCATAAGAAACAATGCAAGTGAAGGTCAATATTTGGCCAAGGAGAATCAAGTTTTCTAGGCCACAGGAGACATGGTATTCACGGATTTCGTTTCCTTTTCCCACAGGGTTTTGATGGAAAAGATGGTGCCAAAGGTGACAGTGGTGCTCCTGGTCCAAAGGTAAAAATCTGTAGTGTAATCTATGTAATAAGTACAAAGATGTTCTCCATTATTTGCTGTGTAGCTATGCTTTGCGTGTTATGCTCTTATAAAAAGCCATTAAGCATTGAAGAAATGCATTGAACATCTCCAAGAAAAGCATGAGAATCATTCCAAAGGAGCTGGACTTCCTGAACCATGTCATGCCCTGATTTTCTAACTGTAAAAGAGACAAGTCTCCAAAATGAGAGGACTTGCCCAGATCATTTGACTTCATTGCATAACAAGAAAGGACCAAGTCTTCCCAATTATTTTTTCCTGTTGAAGTATTTTGTTCTGGCACTTTTTTTGGTGTCTCAGCCCTCACAGACATCAGCTCATACTGCCGTCACTCGGCACCACACAGAAAGGGGCAAAGGATTGGGCTGTCTCAGTTCCATGTCTCTTCCTCCATGGACTGTTCTCACCACAGTTCATTCTGTAATTGTTTGTTGTTGTCTCTACACAACAGGGTGAAAGTGGTCTTCCTGGAGCAAATGGGTCACCAGGCCAACCGGTAAATATGTGCATCATGTAGCGTGTAAATGGAAGTGCCAGTGGCACTTGTCCTTAATAGATTAACTTCAATTACCCCACCGCATGCACTGCCCAGTACTGAGCTCTGCAAATAAAAGCAGTGCTAGGCCCTGTGTGTTTAGGAAGCTGTGTGGCAGACTAGTTTTCTCATGTTTTCTAGGGACCAAGAGGTCCAACTGGTGAAAGAGGAAGACCTGGGAATCCTGGTGGTCCTGTAAGTAATTAATCGTATCAATGGGCAGCACAGATTTTGTTTCAATGTGTTGGAAATTCCATGCTCGTAGGTTTATCTTAAAACGGCTGTATGGCAAAGGATTAGAAAACTACACAGCATCTGTAAAATCACACATGAAAACATATTGGTCCCCAGCTGAATGTGGCAGTAAGCGTGGCACGATTGGAACTCAAAACCTGTTGGCCATCTTACTATTCTGGTTTTAAATGAGCTGACTGCATTTTGTGGGAAGGTTTTTAGTGTTTCAGCAAAAGATCAGGTTCAGACAAAATGAATAGAGAAACAGAATGGAAAAAAACAGCAGGAGCAGAAGAAAAAATGCAATCTCAGACGTTTCTTAAAGGAGAAAGGTGAAACTGCACTCAGCAAGGTTAGAGGGCATATTCTATCCTCTGAAGGAAGTCATAGTTCATAGCATCCAACACAGTCAACAAAGCTCCCCTAACATGTAATAGCCAGCAAGGTGTTTGTACAACAGCTACGTGCCCTGTATGGCAAACCTGGTCTAATGTGTCTGTAAGACAGGCAGTGGGCTTTAAACCGCAGCTGTTGTGGTATCGCATTCCGTTAGGCTGCTGGAGTGAAATTTTAGTGGTTTATGTGAGCTAGAATTAACTGTTATTGTGATTTTACATATTCAACTGTAAAAAATGGCCACACAGACAGTGCTTGTAAGTGTCGTTTCCTGAAGCAATCTTGTAAGAATATTTTTTTGTTTTCCTATCTCATTGTTACAGTGCAGATCACATGCAGGGATGGATGTTCCTTCAATAATGTTTAGTTAGTTATTAGTCTAGAATTTCATACTTAAGGAATCCTTGTGTTTTGGTAACCTATGCGAGACTGTACAAACTCAAACAGATGCTTTGTGAGCTGTGGGAATAGAGCATGTGTGTTCTGTGTCCAGGCAGTGCTCTTACCTCTGTTCTTTCCACAGGGTGCCCATGGCAAAGATGGAGCTCCAGGAGCAGCAGGCCCACCTGTAAGAAGACTTACAGTTGTTTGAATTAAAATGCTTGTGTTGCTCCAGTGTTGGCCAAAATACAGGGAAAATAGGAGACTTTTAACACTGTATAGGAAAATGCGTAAATCTGGAGACAGATTGTTCTCAGAGAACACATGGATGGAATTGCAATTCTGTGTGCAGATACAATTTTGAATGGTCTTATCAAAGACGTTATTTAGCTGAAGTGTGCAAAACTTTTTTCTTTTCCATCTTCATGATGAAACCTGAGCATGCCCACTTGTATGTGTAACACCTCTATTGACTTCTTTTTCTCTTATACCTATTTTTTTATAAAAAGAAATTTTGAACAATTTTATAACTTCATCTTTTTAATGATAATTTTCATTTTTTTTTAAACTTGCAACACAGAAATTCAGCTGAACATGAAAGTCAGAGTAACAACCTAGATGTGTTATATTTTAAGACTAGCCAAGCTTCATTTTCTACAACATGATGTATATTTCCTATTTTGCCAGGTGTTTCTTTATTCAGAGAAGGCTGTCATAATCAGACATTTTTTTTTCTTTTTTCATATGGCTTTTACTTCTTGTATTAATAGTATTCCTTTCCCTTTGTAAGGGTCCCCCAGGCCCCCCTGGAACTGCAGGATTTCCAGGATCTCCAGGTTTTAAGGTATCTAGCTAAATATATAAACTAATACAGGCTTTGATCCTTTCTCTAGCTGGCCAGCTTCTGTCACCACACGTATTCTTGTCATGGGCACTATTTTTTCTGGCTGCTGTGACACTGTTCCCATGCATAGAACTGGTGTGCTTTCGTATAAGCATGAGACAAACCTTCTCACCTTCACAAATACCCACCCCAAAGTACAATCCAGGGGTAGACCCAGTGCTTAATGTGGCATTATGTGAGGGTCTCAAGCGAACTTTGTGCAGCTAGAGGGGCCATGCAGCATTTGTTTGCTGGAATGTGTTGGGATCAGCTGAGCTGATCTGGCTCTTGCACTCAGGTGACGTGGTAATGTTTTTCTCAAATCATGCAAAGGAGAGAAAAAAGACATGAAACTGGTTTCCCTAGAGACATGTCTAAAATGCATGCGCTTTTCATTTTGCTGTTTTTTCTTAGGGTGAAGCTGGTCCTCCTGGCCCTGCTGGTGCTAGTGGCAGTCCTGGAGAGAGAGGGGAACCCGGTCCTCAGGGTCATGCTGGGCCCCCTGGGCCTCAGGTACGTAAATACCACAGGAGGACTGGGAGGTGTGGAGCCAGCTGCTCTTCACAAATCCCTAGGACTCCTTTGGTTTAAGGATGCTAGATTAGCAGCATCAATAATTTAGACATTTCTCTTTTCCAGGGCCCTCCTGGAAGAGCTGGAAGCCCTGGCGGCAAGGGTGAAATGGTGGGTACTTTTCACATCAGTGTCTTTCTTTCGCTGCAAGGTGTTTGTGAGGGTCGCTGTTAGGCTGGGCAGAATCCAGCCATGGTGAGCTCTGTTAATCCTGAACCCCTTTTGGCTCTCTGCAGGGACCTTCTGGGATTCCTGGTGCTCCTGGTCTGCCAGGAGGCCGTGGTCTTCCTGGTCCTCCTGGAACAAGTGGAAACCCTGGAGCAAAAGGTGCTCCGGTGAGTTACTGGTATTCATTCACCTGTTGTACAAAAACATTGTAGACATAGCTCTGATACCATTGAGAAGAAAATACATTGAATTTGTCCTATTCATTTGAGATGGTATAATAGATTATTTTATGATAACAATAGCCAAGTATTTTTTTTTAAACTGAATTATTTATCTTTCACACATTACTTTGTGTACTGGTATATACAAAATATTATACATAAATATGTCAATAATGTTTATTTGCTTTCCTAAATTATGTATCAAATCAGAAACACATACCAAAAAATATCTTGACTGAAAAAGCTACGTTAAACAATCTGTCATTTAAAAATCCCAGCTGCACCTGTTTGAACACTCATGCTTGAATGCCTGAGTCTCCAGTCCACCTAGTGAGCTGTGCCTACTCTTACCCTGTCATTTACCCCAATGTGCTCTCTCCTGGCAGCTTTACACCACATGTAGTTCTTAGAGAAACACTCAGGGACTTCAAGAAAAAATCATGCCAATGTCTGAAAATATCTCAAAAACAGACAAAATTCTACTTGGTGATGCTTAAGATTGCATCGCTTCTTTTCTTTACTGGATTTTTTAAAGCGCCCCATACATTCAACATCCAGGCCCACTGGTGTCTACCAATCCTGTTGCAATAAATTATTAAAATAATGAGTCAATATTTTGAAATATATCATGCCTATTTCTTAGTATTTTAGTATTATCTCATAGCTCTAGGGTATAACCCTGTTGCAATCTGTAATTTTAATGAGATTTTGTTCTGTTTAGGGAGAACCTGGTAAGAATGGTGCAAAAGGAGATCCAGGACCAAAAGGCGAGCGTGTAAGTGATTGTAAAATGCATTCAGAGACTTCCCGGGAAGTATGAACCCTGAATCATTCCACACACAAAAGCAGAAGTTTTCTTTTGGACATGTCTAAGTTTGCTGGTGGCTTTTGTTGTTACCAGGGTGAAAATGGCACCCCAGGTGCTCCTGGTCCTCCTGGTGAAGAAGGCAAAAGAGGTGCAAACGGTGAACCTGGCCAGAATGGCGTCCCTGGAACTCCTGGAGAAAGGGTAAGCCCCTGCAGATGACCGTGCACACTGGGTATATTTTGAGCTAGTACAGATGGAACAAAATCTTGTATTCAGACTACTTTGAAATTTGCTTCCATATCAGTTTTCACCAAATTCGACAGGTGGGACTGGGTACAAAACTTGGGAGAGTTCTCATCTAGTTCCTAATCTGAGCTGCAGAGCTTGGTGCTACCTCAGCCTGAAATAATTCCATTTCCTTTTTTTGATATAAGTAGCTAAAAGTCATATAGGTGAACTGTGAGAAGCACGTAAGGATTGGAAATATTTTTTAGTTTTTATGCAACTTTCAAGATTTCTGGAAAAAAAAAAAAAAAAAAGAATCACAAAAATTTAGCAGTGAAGAGTGTAATTAGTGAAAATTCTTCTACATTCAGAATATGCCTTTATGTCATCATCTTTATTGTCAATATGTCTTAAGAGTTGATAATGTCAACAACAATATTGTCAGGACATTCCATCTTCTAACGTCTTTATTGCCAACAGATTTTTAGCTACTAGATTCAACAACTTTCCAAAGAATATTCTCACAAAGGAATTCTTGAGTTGATTTCTTGAACAAAAAATAGCAACAATAACATGAATTTTATATTTCTGTTCTCATCTAAATCCAAGAAAAATATCAATTTATTTAGAACATCTAATTTAAGAACCTGTTGCAGTGTTTGGTGAAGCTGTAAGTGCTGTGTATGTAATGCACAGTGAACAAATTATATTCAATATATAAACTGTGCTGTAAATTATATTTTATAATTAAAATTTCACATAAGCAATAAAGATAATAGTAAATATAATTACTGAAATAATACGATAGAGCAATTTAAAGAGTTGAATTAGAATAAAATAATTATTTGAGACTGAATATGCTGTTTCATTTTTTATATGAATTTATTAAAAAAAAAAAAAAACTAATGAATAAAGGGACTAATGCAGAACCTGTTGAAAGGAAGTGAAGGTCTGCGTATTGTATCAACAGGAGGGTTATATCCAGGAGACAATTATTCTTCAGGCTTTCTTACCTCAGTGAAAAGTCATTTCCATATATTTTTTCATCAGTTTTCTAAATGTCTAAAGGTAAATAGTTTAGAAAAAAAATTTTCCATTACCTAAGGCATGTTGCCTAAGATCCATATTTTGTTCTTCTATTTGACAGGGCTCCCCTGGTTTCCGTGGCTTACCTGGTAGCAACGGACTTCCAGGTGAAAAGGTATGAGTCTTCCTCTACAATCACCCCAAACTTTTGTGGAATCCGTGTTAATTTAAATGGACAATTTCAGATTCAGTATGATGCCCACTTCCTTCCAGTGAATTTCGATGTCTTTCCTTTAGGGTCCTGCAGGTGAACGTGGCAGCCCAGGTCCCCCTGGCCCAAGTGGACCTGCAGGAGACCGTGGACAAGACGGAGGCCCAGGTCTTCCAGGAATGAGGGTAAGACAAGATGTTTGCAGAAAATAAGATAAATTCTATTAGAGGTGCTTCGTCTGAGCTGATGAAATGGAGAAGCCCAGCTAGAAATTCTCTAGTGATTCTATAGATATTGCTCCCCTTAAGTTTGGCACGTTCACAGTGCAATAGATAACTGTGCAGCAATGTGGGGCGATCGGAAACATCAGGTCACAAGTGAATGTGTGAGATTTGTACAAAGCTGAACGTGCTCCACAGCTCTCAGAGAGCACCGTGCACTGTTACCAGATATGGCTTTAATGTGAACTAGCATTGGATAACTTTCTGTATTGTCTTCTTATGTTCTAACAGGTTTTAAACTTATTATAAAATGTATTATGCTTATATTTGATAGCTGGTTTATTAAATTAAATATATTTATATTCATTATTAAAGTAGTCAGTTTAAAATTTAAATAATTGTTTAAATTATACATTAATTTGAATATTTACATATGCCTAAATATATAATGCCTTACATATTGTTTATTTGCAATGAATGCAAATTGTTTCATACAGATCTGATTGGTTGGATTTTCATACTGTATATCAAGAAGACTTTCAGAGATCATCTGCTGTTGTATAATGTGTAAAGAAAGTGAAAACACTCTGAGAACAACACTAAGAATTAGTGAACGCTCTCAACAAATACGCTGAAATTTCAGCTTGAACACAGGCCTCTGGAAACTCAACAAGATGTTATTTGAAATGAAAATGGATGATTTAGAATAGAATATAAATAATCATACTTTAAAATATAAAACAAGTTAACTAACAGTATGTTACAAATTGTGCCGCTTTTAAGTACAGGACAGTGAAAATAGTTTCATTCTTTCATTTTTTACCTTCTGAAATGAGTTTTCATCTCAAATAATGAAAGAATATAATTTTGGTGCATGTTGTTTAGTGTTTGATGACTTGATCCTACACAATGAATCTAAGAGGAAGGGATTAACTCCTAGCAAAGTATTTTGTTAGCTTTCTCACATGTTTTTCCTTAATGATTTTTTTAAAGGAGTAAGTTAAAAGCAAGAAAATATTTTAAATATGTAGGTTTTTATATTTCTGTTTATGTATTGTAACTCAATACTACACTATTTAAAATCAAGAATAACACTTTTTTCTTCAATTGCAGGGTTTGCCTGGGATTCCAGGAAGTCCTGGAAGCGACGGGAAGCCTGGCCCCCCAGTATGTACACTGTGCATATGTTTTATAGTAGTCTGCATGCTGGCTTAACTGTGATCCTACAGTCTGATTAATTTTCATTTGTTTGTTTATTTGCTTAACTTACCAGAGCACTCCAGGTGCTGGTTCATTGTAGGAGCTTTTTGCAGATCTTGCAGATCTTATCTTGCAATATTATTTGAAGTACAGCATATACAGAAGCTTGGTTGAAATTTAAAATGCATGAAAAATGTTGAATGGAAATGTCTCCAGCCTGATCTCTTTAATGACTTATAGATGTGTGTTTGTTTCACCTAACTGATGCCACATCCTCGTTTCTCTTCTGCTTGTCCCAGGGTAGTCAGGGTGAACCTGGCCGTGGCGGTCCTCCTGGCCCGGCAGGCCCACGTGGTCAACCAGGTGTAATGGGTTTCCCTGGTCCTAAAGGAAATGAGGTTAGTGGGATTTCTCCACTTCTCCTGTGCTTATGCTTGAGCGATCGACTGGTAAAACATTTCACATCATGGGGGAATTTGGTGCTGCAGTTCTTAAGTTAACATACCTGGACCAGAACAGGTATTTTAAATGTGATCTCTCTCTTCTGTAAGGGTGCACCAGGTAAAAATGGAGAAAGAGGCCCCGGTGGACCACCTGGAACTCCTGTAAGTTTTATTCATGATGTCTTTCTAATAATGTAGTAAAAATATTATATTAATTACTAATGACTTGGTGTATTTCATGTAAACCATAACCAATTTTGTCTTTGTTTAGGGTCCTGCTGGAAAGAATGGTGATGTTGGCCTCCCTGGTCCTCCCGGACCTACTGTAAGTGTGGGACTCCCATGAGAGTCAGTTACCAACTATTGCCAAGGTGATCTGCCACCTAGATGGAGACTGCAAGTTTAGGGGAAAGAACACTTTTATGACCTAAAGAAACCACCT
Source organism: Alectura lathami (assembly GCA_013399715.1). Lineage (NCBI taxonomy): Eukaryota > Metazoa > Chordata > Aves > Galliformes > Megapodiidae > Alectura > Alectura lathami. The sequence goes on along the minus strand of VXAV01007407.1, from coordinate 203,737 downwards.
TTTACGAAGACAAACACCAGAGCTCTTCTTCCCCATTATTTTCATACAGTATTACTCAAAATTTTGTTAGGCAGGTATACCCTGTCAGCAATGTACAAGTTTTTCTAATTCAGACATATTAGCGCTCCCTTTGGAGCTCATCAGAGCTAGCAATTTCCAAATAGTGTCAAGTATTCCTGTGAGATAAATATTTCTGCTGAATTATATCTACTGGTTAGAGTGAAAAGAGCAAAGAACCAGAACACCAAGATATATTATTAGCCTTAGAACTGTGCAATGTCTTCTCCAGCTCAAGAAAAGGAGACATAGATTAGAGGTGGTGTGGACCTGTTAATAGTTTGAAATATTCTCAGGCAATTTCACTTTTTCCTTTTTTGTTTGATTCTAGGGTCCATCTGGGGAGAGAGGAGAACCAGGACCATCTGGCTCACCTGGCCTCCAGGTGCTGTGTGCTTATTGTTAATTGCTTTCTGATTCTTTTTAATAGGGAAAAAAAGGAGACATCTGAACATTTTCATTAGGATGCATGCCATCATGTGTTGAAGTGAAACAGATCAATCAATTGGCAAAATGATTTGCTCAGTATTTCAAAATTGAAAACCAGATAGCTGGCCTCTGGCCATCAGATCGGCTCCTCCTTTGAAAATTATTGGAATGGGCAGGGTACACATCTCTGTGTCCAAAAAATTTGCTGGATGGGAGAATGCAAAATTTACCTATGTAACATAGACTTATGTAATGATACTGTTTCTTCATGCAGGGATTGCCTGGTGGACCAGGACCAGCTGGAGAAAATGGAAAGCCTGGGGAGCCAGTAAGTAATTATTTTCCCTTCCCTTCCCTTTTCTTTTTTCCCAGTCATGCTTTCTTTTTTTATTTTTTTATTTTTTTTTTTTTAAAGATAAATTAATGGAAAGCTCTTCCCACATCACGTTTCCAAACTCAGACAGCTATCAACACTCTGCAGAGCAAAGTCTGGTTTTGGAGATAATAGGCAGGAGAAAAGGTGCCAGCCATGGTGCAGATGTGTTAAGACAAGTCCATGGATATCTTACTTACATTTATTTTCTCTTAAACAGGGGCCAAAAGGTGAAATTGGAGGACCTGGATTCCCAGGCCCTAAGGTAAATCATATGGTATCATTTCTATGATTAGATTAATGAACTGACAACAATGAATAACACATTTCTTTGTCACAGGGTGAAAATGGAATCCCAGGTGAACGTGGTGCACAGGGTCCTCCAGGACCTCCTGGAGCAAGAGGTGGGCCAGGTCCTGCTGGCTCCGAAGGTGCCAAGGTACCCACAGACTTGCTTGCTTTCCCGTTACTGTGAGCAGCCTTCAGATTCATGTTTTTTTTTTGCTTTTTCCTAACAATTTTTGTCACTTTTTAGGGTCCTCCTGGACCCCCTGGTGCCCCTGGAGGCACAGGGCTGCCTGGTTTACAGGGAATGCCAGGAGAAAGAGGAGCTTCTGGAAGTCCTGGACCAAAAGGGGATAAGGTAACACACCTATCTCGCACACCCTGCCTGTTTTGCACTGGGTTTGTTCACGTGTTCACTTCTGGCTTGATTTCAAAGGTGGTGACTGTGTAGCACCTCTGATTGTTGATTTAGCAGTGTTATATCAGCCAGAAATGTTTAAAAAATACTGTATTTTACAGCTAGCATAATAGATGTTAGATATTTGCTCTGGTAAGTCTCATGGGGAAAGGATAGAACAAAACAGGTCTAATGAAGCTAATAATCAACTGGAAGAGTTTATGCCAAATTCTCTCCTCCTGGCATGGACTCCATTTTGAATCTATTTGGGGTTTTTGCATCAAAATACTCAGTATCTGATGCTGAACACTGGACAGAATGTCAACCCATTTTAGATCTATATGACAATAAGGAAATCTAGCTATTTGGATATGCTCAGTATGAGATGCTCTCATCAGTAATGTGTTAATTTTGAGATGCGGGGAGGGGAGGGTGGTTTGTTTTTTACCTTTTGCTGGCTTTTTGATTACACTTTTTATATCTTCTGCTTGCTAGGGAGAACCTGGTGGCAAAGGTGCTGATGGCCTTCCTGGTGCAAGAGGAGAGAGAGTGAGTGGTTTTAAACTTCAGTTTCTGAATTACCTTCACCTTGAACGTGAGTAAATTTAGAGTGAATAAATGCTGTCTAGGAAAGGTAAAGTTGTAACCCCACTGTATTACATTCTGGTTGTGCAAATCTGGTTTTGTAAACTAAATTAGACTTAGTACTATTCTTTGTGATCATGGCTGCATGGGTAGATGCAATAGAATTTTTGCAAGGGGAAGATTATAGTTAATTGAAACAGTGCTTTGGAAGGAAAGCACCAATACATGTTAGTTCCCCAAATCTAGCCAACTGATGAGGAAAAGACTGGCTGTAACGAAGCACAAAAGAGATACTGTGATAGCAAGGGCTCTCATACAGAATACTTGTACAGTTTACCATATATGAAATATTTAGACATCTATACAGCATGTTCAGTTGACTTATATACATGTGTAACATGCATACGCAAGCAGTACGGACATCAAAATAAGGAGGGATAGCAAATATAGGAATGCCATTTGTATGAATTAAAGGAAGTAGAAAAATTGATTTCAAAACATAAGTTATGCATCAAATTCTCATTTAAAAAAATGAGGGAGTTGGTCAAGAGACACTGGAGAAATCCTGAAGAGATACGGACCAATTATCTGTATAAAAAGTTAAGGCAATGAATGAGGTTTTGTCTGCCACTGGAAGAGACCTATTGACTTCAGGTGGCTTTGTATTGGGAAAAAAATAAAGAGAAATTAAGTGGGGATGTTTCATGTCTCAAAATAGTAGGAGCTCAGTATGTCGCTCCAAAATGTAGTGTGCAACAGCACACTGGCATTGTAGAGCTGCTTTCATATAAATATCATTAGCAATGTGTTTGCACTGAAATATAAAAGCTGTAGATCAAAATAGATAACACTGGCATTTTTTCATACAAAATGTAATTTTTTCTGATTGTTTAGGGTAATGTAGGTCCCATCGGTCCTCCTGGTCCGGCCGGCCCACCTGGAGATAAGGTGAAGCATGCTGTATAACACTGTGAGCAGCAGCATCGCTGGCTGGCTCCTGGGGAGAGGAGACAGTCCTGGTGACCATTCTTGTTCCTCACAGGGAGAGACTGGTCCAGCTGGTTCCCCAGGCCCAGTGGGTGCCCGTGGTGGTCCCGTAAGTGACAGCACTCTTCTTTCAACATAACTTTACCATGGCTCAGCTAGACAGCAGCATTGTAAACTGTCCCTATAAAGAGCACAAGGAGTTTGAGTCCATAATAAACTAAACACATTCAGCTCCCGTTGACTTTTGTGGTTTACACGTGCTAAGGACTTCAGAAAATCAATGCTTTTAACACTGTAAAGGGTTTGGAGGGCTGCAGTTACAGATCAGGGCAAGAGTTTGAACCAATAGCTGGTAGATAAGGCAGAGGGATGTTTTTTGTTTTGTTTCCATCATGTCTTCCTGTTAAGTAAACTTTTAAAAACATTATCTTATCAATCTAAGATAAAACAGAACATTTTGATCTCAGTTTTTTCAATGGGACACCATGGACTGTGGTCAGGGTTTATACAGTTTGTCACACTTTATATAATTTTCAGATAATTCCTGAGCAGTTGTTTTTAGAGCTCAGAGCAATAGTTGGCTTTGGTTGTTTGCCTTTCCCTGCTCCCAAGACTATTAAGACAAAGAGACTTCAGCTGTATTTCGGCAGTGTTCTCCAACCTCTAACACAATGCCTAATTTTCTACCTTCTCCCAGTGCTGACTTGTTGCTTTCTACAGGGGGAGCGAGGAGAACAAGGTCTCCCTGGGCCTGCTGGCTTCCCTGGAGCTCCAGTAAGTATGAATACTTAAAAGCAATTAAATATGATTATTGATTTTTCATTTTTCTAAATTCATTTTCATCTCAGAAAGACTCACCATAACCACTTTAACATATCCACTGACTACAGACATTGATTTACTTGCTACTCTTTTTGTATTCAGTCACATATATAGCAACATTTCTTCATCCTTCCCTTCCCATGCCAGTAGACTATTAAAGGTCTGGCCTACAGAAGAGAATCTGGATAAGATCTCTTATTGTGTATTTTTTTGGGTTATAAAAGGTAATTTTTCTCTAGGGCCAGAATGGTGAACCTGGTGGGAAGGGAGAGCGAGGCCCACCTGGTCTGAGAGGAGAGGCTGGGCCCCCTGGAGCTGCAGGCCCACAAGGCGGTCCTGGTGCACCAGTAAGTCTGTGCTGCTCTTATTGCTGCAAATGGAGAGGCTTCTTCAGCCTTCCCTCAGGCTCAGGGTGGCTGGGCCTAGGTGCAAGCATTTGAGCTGCCTGCAGCTTAATGATGCTACCTATAATTTGTATCTATTTTTTGAATTATTTATCTGTTTCCTTCCCCTTAGGGTCTACCTGGTCCCCAAGGAATAAAAGGAGAACGTGGATCTCCCGGAGGCCCTGTGAGTATCTCTTCAGACAGAACCATTCATCAGTGACTGTTAGAACAAACGTAATGTAAATGAAACAAGGAGTAATTAAAGCTGAGGTGTTTGGTGATCTTGATTTCATGGATTTTAATTTAAATAAGGTGCCAAAATGGCTTTTGGGACAACAACCCAAAGCTATAAAATTGTTTATCTCAGCAGTTATTAGATTTATTTGCTGTCTCTGCTAAGTTTCTCAATTGGTTCACCTTTGAGGAACATACAGGGCCTTTCCCTGGGCAACAGAGGGGGAATAACAATGTAAAAGCCATAAAACCCCCCATCAACTTGATACTCAGTTGCAGGATCTTTAATTCAGATTTTATGCAAAACAAATTAATAGAATTCTAAGTCTGCTTTTGTACAGAAGTCAACTGGTGCACTTTTCTTTAATCTTCAGAAACTAACAAGTTAAGGATTGGTTTCTTGCAGGGTGCTGCTGGTTTCCCTGGTGCTCGTGGTCTACCTGGTCCCCCTGGTAACAATGTAAGTTATGTTGGCTCCCTTTTTTTCTTACCTTGCAGGTATCTTTAGATTTATCTTAAGCTGTATTAAACCAAATGTACCTTGACATGAATAGTATGCAATCAAAATTGTATTGAATATGATGTTCTGGCTTAGAAAAAAAATTCTGCAAAAGTGAGTTAACTCTCCTTTTATGGCACCTGGAACAGCAATTCTTCCTCTTACTGTTTGATATCCCTTTTTCTATTATAATTTCCTTTCCAAAGCCCATCAAAATTAGTGGAATTCTTCTGCTGATTCTGCTGGGAAATGGATCAGGTCCTTGAGTTTTTCTGTTGGTCACAAACACTCTTTTCTTTCTACTTTTCTCATGGTATAGGAAATGTTTAAGTCGGGATATTGACTTGATTTTTTTTTTTTTTTTTTCCAAAACTACATTTGTAGATCACTGAGAAATTTTTTAGTTGCCTTTAAAATTGAACAGCATAAGACTCAGTTTGCTTCAGGCAGAGGATTATGGAAAGATTATTGTCCCAAAGCTTCTCTGATGGTGCGAGCCCATTTGAAGATTAAGCTAGTCTACAGTGTCCTGTTATGATAAAAAAAGCATGCTTGTGCACTGGCTGTTTCCTGAAGAAAAGCTGTTTCATAAAATCCTCGCATGTTCAACATGTATCTATCTACTTTTGACATGGTTAGTAAAATTCAGTCTGATTTTTCATTCTTTAAGATTAAGAAAATACAAAAGGCAAAGGCACTAATTCTTTTTGTAATAAGAAAAGATTAGATGCGGGTGCATAGTGGTTGTGCCCAAAATCTAACTTTAGGCAATGAAACCAGCCTTGATCAGATTTCTCGAGAAAACATCAATGCCAGCAAGTGTTGTAGTATTGCTTCAGCCAATACAGCTCATGCTCTTCTTTCAAAAATTTTTAGGGTAGTCCAGGTCCCCCTGGCAATGCAGGGCCTGCAGGCAAGGATGGGCCTCCTGGACCCGCTGGTAGTACTGGTCCTCCTGGCAGCTCGGGATCTCCGGGACTACGAGGTGAGCCTGGCGCACCAGGTGAAAAAGGGCCTCCAGGCGCACGGGGAGAAAGGGTAAGTCCACATCCAGCTGGCAGTGTTCACTGATAGATAGGGACTCTGTTTTCTAGAAATAGTCACCTTACTGATGTCAAAGATGTTGACTGGCCTAACTTTCCCTCAAACAGGGGGCTCCAGGAGACCCAGGACCCCAAGGGATCATTGGCAGCCGTGGCGGCACGGGTTTACCAGGTCCACGTGGTCTCCCCGGCCCAGCCGGCATGGCGGGCAGCAAGGTGAGTGTGCGGGCGCGGAGGTGATGGCCACCCAGCCAGCACAGTGACTGTGATCCAGATGCCCAAAATAGCACAGTTAGGTCTTTTAGCTATTTGTTCTTCTCACTGCTTTTTAGTTCAGTTATTTGCACTTACACCCATAGGATCAGGCTTTAAAACATCTAGTGGTTACTGGATAGCTCTAAGGTTGTCTTTAATCTCTATTACCAAGACTCTTGGATCAGATTATCTAGAAGTATATAACCAGCTTCAGCCCTTTAAGGACAGAAGATGCTGCAAACTCTCCTTGAGAGAGCCTAAGTCACAGTTTCACCTACAGCCAGTTGCTTATCTTTGCTTTATTCTCAATATTGTAGTAATTCTTGCTTAAATGTTATGACCCAAACAGGAAAATACTTTCACCTACCTCCAGAAAAGGAGATGTGAGGGTTGGTTTGTGTTTTATCACTAATATTATGGTAGATGATTATTTTTTGTTAAGTGTTTTGCCTGTTATTTTTGGGCACATAAGAAGAGACCTGCTTATTATTTTCTAGATGAGAAAATGGTAAAGTACACTACTCAGGTTCAGTGTCTTCTATGAATAATGCTAACAATTAAAAGAAAGTTTGGACAAGTTCTTACCTTTCGCATTCCAAGTATTCACAATTATCAGAGCAGCGGTGGCACTTCACTCTATTAGCTCTCCTTCATAATCACTGCGTATTTCGTTGAAGATGTATAATACGACAGCATTTCATAAGCACACTATCTACAATTAAATCTTTTCCCTTTTTCCTCAGGGTGAAGACGGCAAACCAGGCGTCAACGGTGTGCCAGGTGAACGTGGTGCTCCTGGTCCACAAGGTCCTATGGGACAGAGAGGCTTACCTGGAGAGCCCGGCAGAGATGTGAGTGGATGTGTTAGACCTTTCTGACAGCTTTTGAGTTATATACAGAAGAATCAGCAAGTAAATATGCTCACAAAGCTTCCCTCAAGCACTTAATGGGCAGTCCTGGGCAGATTACTTTCTCACGAAGGAGATGTAGCCTACAATCTCTGTTTGTATCCTTTACTACCTGTGGACTGTGTCTCTGTCTCACTTGGATGTGAACGCTTACAAAATAAAATGTCTGGTAATCCTTTTATGGGCCCCGCCAGGAACACTTCCCTCTTCAAAACCTCTCTTACTCTGATGAACACATTTCAGCCTACTGGAAAACATGCTGTCTATTCATAATCCAGTTTATAAACAAACTGTACCATCCTCTTTTTTTTCCAGGGTAATCCTGGCTCAGATGGCTCTCCTGGACGGGATGGAGCCCCAGGAGGCAAAGTAAGGAATCACCAGTTTCTTCAGATTGCCGAATAAGTGTTATATAGCACTGACAATATATGTAGCTGGCTCTGTGCCATATATCTTGGACCTCTTATGCTCCACTGAATGTACTCTTTACACTGCAATTCTGTTAAACATTAAATTTCTTACTGTGACCATCTGCAGGGTGACCGTGGTGAAAGCGGCTCTCCCGGTGCCCCAGGACCTCCTGGTCACCCAGGGCCTCCAGGTAACACTGGTCCTGCTGGAAAAGCTGGTGAAAGAGGATTTCAGGTAAGTCCAGAACAGATACATATTTATATACCTTTGCCTTGCACAGTCCATTCCATGCAGTACTAGGAGTGAAAGTTTGGAACAGTGCTATTATAGCTGCCTACATTTGTTTCTCCAAGGTTTCTTGGCATTGGACCACTTTGATAAGAACAGCATGAGGAAGGACATCACAGTTTATATTGCTGATAACTAGTTGCTGATAACATTAAGCTCAAAAGCCAGATACTTGCTAAAAAGTACCACCATCCCAGCAAGCCATTAATTTCTATCCCATTTGATGCTTATGCAGCACAAGCAGTGTTATCTAAACTAAGGGAGCAACTTTGGAAATATTCAAGTTATTTCTGCATAGTACTGACCCTAGCACTGTGAACACTGAGCACCTCACAAAATGGAGAAGGGGCCATGTGCACGCAGTACGCATTGGTGCACACATGCACCAGGAAGACTAACTTGGGTAGGAAAAAAGAACTGGCCAAAATTCAGCCTAGTATGTGTGTGGAGTTTCTCCTTGTCTCTGAACACGCTGCTTATCTGGAAACCAAAAACATGGTCTAGTCAACCGCAGCTGATCCATACTATCTTGTTCTTGTTGTGTCACAGGGTCCACCTGGCCCTCCTGGCTCTGCTGGTCCTGCTGGTGCTCGTGGACCTGCTGTAAGTCATATTTTAAAGTATTTCTGATATCATACATTCAGTGTTTCCTGAGGTTTTGGCATTTTTATTTCTTTCTATACTCCTTTTATCACAATTCTACTCTTAAAGGGTCCTCAAGGTCCTCGTGGTGATAAAGGTGAAGCTGGTGAACGAGGCAGCGCTGGCATCAAGGGTCATAGAGGATTTCCTGGTACCCCTGGTCTCCCTGGTCCTCCTGTGAGTATCTGGCATTGGATTAGAAATTTCAGCTTTGTTTGTAGTTTATGTGGCTTGGGTCCCAGGTAACTAGTTAGCCACTTTGAAGAGGAAAGAAAAAATTACACGCTTGACTAATTTGATTATCAAGTGTGTTCAAGAGTTCATGTTTCCTGAAATAAGTACTAATAAACAACTGGAAGAAGCTGCCAGGAGCTACAGCTGGGTTTGCTAAAACCCCTTCAGTTGTGTGTCTCCCTGACTAGAGAAAAAACACTTTTTGCATTCATTTATATAGGCCATTCCAGATTCAAGGGTTAGAGACAGAATTAGATGTTGAAATATCTAATAGATATCTATACTAAACAGGCTTCTAAATCCATAAAATAAAAGCTACTCAGAGTCCAAAAGTGTCTCTTCTGTCATACATCTCTCAGAATAATTAATATCAGAGAAAAATGGCCATGAAATTATAAACATGCATTACCACTTAAAACAGGTCTTGATAGCGAAAATTGAAAGACACTAGACAGGCATGCACTAGGTATTTCTGACAAGTAAAAGTTTAAAGAGGGGATTGTAGTGGAAAGAACTGTTAATAGCACTCATGATAGAACTGAGAGTCAAGAAAACTCATCTAGTTACGCTATCAATTTGGCAAAAGATTGAAGTTTTAACTATAAATGTAGCTAATTACGCAACGCACCCTACTGAGTCACTTATGAGCACAAAAGAAGCCTGATTAATTCTCATTTACACCATGAATCATTTTTAAACATGTTTTAGCTTTTTCTGGTACATCAGTAAATAAAATAGCAATTTTTTTTTTTTAAAAACACACCTAGACTTCAATGTTTGTCAAATTCTTTAAATAACCTTGCTGTGGTAATATGGTTAAACCTGCACCATTTTGAGCTCTGAGCTGTGTATTCTTATGAATACAAGATATCACTCAAAGTTTGTTGATGTTGGCTTTCTTGCATTTTGGATGGTATCACATCATAACATTTCTTTCATTTAGAGAACTTGTTATACTTTTTATTGGTGTAAGGGTGGCAACCATTCTTTCTTATACCTGACACAGTCCTTTTGTAAGCTTGTGTTTCGTATAATTACAAAGATGTTTTTAGTATCTTTATTTAAGGTACATCTAGCTAGCTGCAAACCCTTACTGGGATGACTTACTTATCTTTTCTTTGTAGGGTCCCCTGGGTCCACAAGGTGCAATTGGTAGTCCGGGAGCTTCAGGCGCAAGGGTAAGAAAAACTCCTTACTTCACATCACTGGAAGGAAGATTCAGAATGTTTAATAAATAAACAAATAAAAAAAAAAAGGCCATCCTAACAGGCAACTGTTGAAGAAAAAGAAAACACCTGATAAACTGTACAGAAATGTTAGAAATCTCTCGCAAGTATTTCTGAAATTGAGATTATCTGGGAAGCTATTCTGACCATAATATATGTATTCACCCGTGTTCTAGGGCCCTCCAGGACCATCTGGGCCCCCTGGAAAAGATGGTAGAAGTGGCTATCCGGGTCCAATCGGCCCTCCTGGCCCCCGCGGTAACAGAGGCGACAGTGGCCCTGCAGTAAGTAAATGGTGCACGCTCAAACAAATACTTCTCTACAAAGGACTCCCTTCCATTTAAATCTCTCTCAGAAAATTCTGGTAGGAGGTATCTAGCTGTCAAGGCTAAGTCCAAAAAAATACAGATCATTTGTAGCTCACTGATGCACCGGGTGCTGTGCTAGTCCCAGATAATTGTTGACTTCTCTGTGTACAACAAGAAGGTAGGATCTCCACCAGTGCGGATTCCTTTTGTGTTGGAAGCTATAAAACAGGGGAAAGGTTTCTTTGATTCCTCCAAAGAGGGCAGAACTGCAAAGGTCGCAGGCATAGCTTATGGCACTTATAAAGCCAAGGAATACTTCATTCTCTGGATTTTGGTGACACTGCTTTCTCTTTCATCTCAAAGCATGAGAAGGACTGTCCTCAAAGAAGGAAAACAGTCGCAGCCAAACAAAATTAGGAAAAGAAAATTCCAAGTTTAGAAAAATAATGGCTTGGAATGTCTAACAAGTATTTAGTCATAGCTAGTGACATTATTTATTAAGTAAATCAAATGTGTTTGCTCGTTTTTTAAGGCTAGGGCCCACACAAACTTTTAGTTTTAACCTGTGATCTCTACTCACCATAAAGATTCCTGTTCCTTCTTTTTTTATCTTTTAGGGTCCACCAGGCCAACCTGGCCCTCCTGGTCCTTCTGGTCCTCCTGGTCCATGTTGTGGGGGTGGTGTAGCTGCCCTGGGTGCTGGTGAAAAAGGTCCAGGGGCCTATGGATATGAATATCGAGATGAGCCTAAAGAAAATGAGCTCAACCTGGGTGACATCATGTCTTCAATGAAATCGATTAACAACCAGATTGAAAACATCCTTAGTCCTGATGGGTCACGAAAGAATCCAGCTCGCAACTGCAGAGATCTGAAATTCTGCCATCCTGAGCTCAAGAGCGGTATGTTAGCTTTTTCTTTGCACTAGCGGTAAGCAGATCTTGATTTTTCCTGAATGCTGTTGTCTTTGAGCATTTAAGTGCAGGACCTGCTATAAAAAGTATTTCGTTTGTTTGTTTAACAAATGCCATGATAAAAATGATAAGTACAATAATCATTTACATATTTTGTTACTCCGCATTTACCTAGCATATGCACTGACTTCAGTCTTTACAAGCTAATACAAGAACATTTGTTTCAAGCCTTTTCAAACAATCATATGAATTTTAAGTCCTATGCTTGTTTATTTCAAATGCCATATTGTACTATTCACATAAATTTGATATATTTTTATATCATTTTCTGTTGCTTCTCTTCTAATGAATATGCTCTCTTCTAAACTGATATGCTTTCTAATTCAGCTCAGGAATCTGGAATAAAAATTAGCCAAATACTATACAGTCAGGTTCTTCTCCAAATCCACTCAGCCCCTGAATACTCTTTTTTTCCACCTGTAGGAGAGTACTGGATTGATCCTAACCAAGGCTGCAAGATGGATGCTATTAAAGTATACTGCAATATGGAGACTGGTGAGACATGCCTCAATGCTAACCCCACCACCGTGCCAAGGAAGAACTGGTGGACCAGTGAGAGCAGTGAAAAGAAACATGTATGGTTTGGAGAATCTATGAACGGAGGCTTCCAGGTAAAGAAACTACCATGGCTAGCAGCCCCAAAGGTAGTACGGCACAATTTACTGAAATTAAACTGAGCTAAACGCTTTGATGGGCGAAATAGTGACTACTCAAACTGTCTCTAGGCATGACTAAATGAAAACTGTTGCTTACTCGTTGTACTCTGCAGTTCAGCTATGGAGATCCTGACCTTCCTGAGGACGTCTCTGAAGTTCAGCTGGCATTTCTCCGCATGCTCTCCAGCCGTGCCTCCCAGAACATCACTTACCACTGTAAGAACAGCATTGCCTACATGGATCAGGCCAGTGGAAATGTTAAAAAGGCTCTGAAACTGATGAGCTCTGTGGAGGCTGAAATCAAGGCTGAAGGAAACAGCAAATACCTGTATGCAGTTCTGGAAGACGGCTGTACTGTAAGTACACAAGGCTTTCGTATGATAGTCTAATAGCACCCTCTGGAGAGCTGGACCCAAAATAAAGGAGAGAGAGTTTTGCATGACCTGGGAGGGAAAGGACACAGTTGCAACTGTAGAAATTCATGCATACTCGTGTTTAAATCTGTGCTGTAGAGGCATCTCCCTTCTTTAGAGCCAACAACGGAGGCCCACAGTAAATGCATGGAGACCGAGCTTTGATCCCGATCCCAGGTCAACTCTAAGAGCAGCAGTAGGTGGTGCATCACCTCAGTCATGCAAAAACATCAAGTGCAGCAGACTGAAGACAGTCGTGTGAGCTATGATTATGTAAATGAGCAAAACCAGTGATTCTGCAGGTTCAGCAATGCGTCACTGTGCCTTGCTTACTGCAGCAGGAAGTACTGGAGGAAGAGCAGTAACGCAAATGAGCGTGCTGGTCTCTCGGCAGCAGACACAATTTCTGCCTCCTGCTAGGGTCCCAAAAGCACGCCGCCAACAAACTGCAGCTTTGCAATATAGAAGCGTGCCTGCGTTCATCTACGTTGCAGCCCTTTTGTGGCCATTTCTTTAACTGACATGAAGAGCTACCTCCTTACTGCGAGCACTTTCCAAACCATGTAGCAGTTTGTACGGTCTCCCAGCACACACAGCCTGCTTCAGCGGTGCCTTGCCTAAAGGGCCCACAAAAGTGTCTCACCAGAAGGGAGAATGGCTGTCAACACACCCGGTTCTGAGGAGATTGTGGGCTGTTTTCATAGTGCTAAGACGAATACATTCATACACAAAGTGTGAAGTCCAGTAAACTGCAGGATAACTTTCCTATAGCCCAACACTGATTTTTTAATTTTTTGTTTTGTTTTTAATTTCACAGAAACACACTGGTGAATGGGGTAAAACAGTCTTTGAATACAGAACACGCAAGACAATGAGGTTACCTGTGGTTGATGTTGCACCCATTGATATCGGTGGTCCTGATCAAGAATTCGGCGTGGACATTGGCCCAGTCTGCTTCTTATAAATCAAAGATCCTGCTCTTTCTGAAACCCCAGCAAACAGATTCACACTCCAACTGTCCTCCTCTGTTTTAACCTTGTCAGCTCATACAGATGACCATCTGTATCCCAGTTATTTATTAACAAAATTTCTGGGGGAAAATCAATTTGATATCCAGGGTTATTTTTTTGCTATTACACAAAGTTCAGTAAAAACGCTTTTTTGCTCTATTTTTTTTAACCAAATTCCATCTTCAGAACATGTCTCCGTGGTGCTATAATGAAACTTCAACACTTAATAAAACAACACTGTGTTCTATTCGTTGAATGTTAACCAATTTACAAGGCACTGATTGCTCCCAGTACCAAAGTTTACCCTCCTTTCCAAGATGCAGTCCATAAAGCTAGAAAGACTTCCCTGTTTCAACTACCTCAACATGGCCAGAAACGGGGCTGTCTGATGAGTCAAACCCAAAAATCAATCAAATCAGTCAAAACACATCGGTCCTATTGGACATTTGGTACAAAATTGTACATTTCTGTACTGATTAGCTGTGAAAAAGTACAGTGTATTCTAAGAGTTTAATACCTTAATGTCAGTAGTCACCATAATTTTATTGTTGGATTGTATTCTGTTATCAAAGGTGCTTCTTTACTTTCCTGTCATTGCTGGTCAAGACCACTAAAATTAGGAAAGTGTAAAAGACTAAGATGATGGTGCTAATGTATTTTTCACTCCTAACTCTGCAAGTCAGGGTTATTGACTTGCTTTGAAAAACAAAAGTAAATGATTAAATGCATTTGTAAATGTTTCCTGTCAGAGATCATCATTGGCATGTCATAGTTGAGAACTTTCTCCCTTCACTCTGTAAAAGTCAATAAAGATGCAAAATTGTGAACTTCTTTTGTCACATTAACACATTTATAGTGTTGAAGGTTAACCATCGTTGTAAGCTTTTATATGGTTGTTGGTCTATTCCTTACAGAGACACATAATAAAATATCTTAATAAAATTCCGTGATGTTTCATTAGAAATTTTTATTTTACTATTTGTACTTTTTTCTTCAAGCACCTTAATATGGTGCAACACAACTTCAGCACCACTTTAACTGTTTTTCTGAGACGATTTTGCTTGAAGGAAAACTGTAAACCTAAGGCATGCAGTTTATGGCATGATAAAATGAAATTTTCTCTTACTTTTTCCGTTCCTCTCCTCCCAGAGGCTCATGCTTCCACACATGGTGAGCTTTTCTGATGATCAGCCTAGATCCAGCTCTGTCAGCAGCTCAAAACAGCATCCATGCACCTCGACAGATCCATTTGGAGGAAACACAAGAGCATAATCTTCCTTCCCCCACAAAACCCTTCCTCGGTCTAAATAAGCAGGCAGTTGTAGGCTGCTTAAATTAATGGCTCGAGAGTCTCCTACAGTGCAGGCTGGAGCCACTCCTGTTTTGATGCAGCTGATGCTTAAATTGTCAAATTTGAGCATTTTGATACTGTTTAGAGCTGTTGGAGATGCACAACTCAGTCATCTCTCGATCTTAGCAAAAGCTCAAGCAGCTGCAGTTACCGTGGTACTTGCCTGCATCTGAGAGGGGGGCAATCAGCCGCACACTTGAGTCCTGGCTGTGTAACCTCTCCCGCAGGTGGATGCTGGCAGCTGCCACTCAGTCTTCCCCCCAGAACCTGCCCCATGCTGCTGCTGCACCACCACACATCACCCCAGACCCCAGGGGTACAGGTCCCTCTACAGTAAGATCAGACAACAAAAATTAAGGGGGGGAAACACCCAAGTCTCAAAGGCTCTTCTTGATGACTGTACATCAGGCATCCTCCGAGAATAATTTCTGGATTGGACTAAGCAGGAGAAATAGGTAGAGAAATGCTGGGTATTGCAAGAAACCTCGCTAGACTTGGGTCTGAGCCAAGACACTGACCTGCTCTGGCATCACAGAATATGGAGGGCCACATGCAGGAGTCATGAGTGTCTGGGAAGATCTTGCCAGCAGAAACACAGCATCAGCACAGGCATGACTGTACTTACAACACGAAGGAATAGTGCCAACAATTCTTCTTTTTTTTTTTTTTCTATCAGGAAAAGTCATTTTATGAAGAAAATAGCTACCGTTTGTGGAAGATGAGAATTACATGTAAGTAACAGTCTGACATAAATTACATGGTGGGAAGTCTTCTAATTGGAGTTGAAATTTTACAAAACCAACTGTGAACAGTGCAAGCTGATGGCAACATGCATTGGTTAACCCCTTTCTTAATCCACACAGCAGAAAAAAATAGCCTTGGTAATCTCCAGTACTACTGGGGCTGAGTGTATGCCTAATAACAATTACTCANNNTCTGCTCATCAAGTCTTTGATTACTAAAGAAGGGTGAGGTGTCTCTTGAAAACAGATAGCTGACCCCTACCACAAAATAATTTACTTGATTCAAATATGTTATTTTTTTTTTTTTTTCAGAGAGTCACTTAGTAGGCCAACATGATTCTTATACCTCTGTATTTTTATAGAAAAATCCTCTGAGATAACATAAATATGAAATAGAGCTAGTTAATCAACGAGAATTAGCTGACAAAGTCAGGCTAGCCTTTGGAGGATTTAGATTCTACACCTGTTTCCTACTCTTACTTATTTTATCAGCCTGCAAAAGGCTCCAGCTTTTATTTTACATGGGATATACAATAATAATACAAAAATCTTACCTGACACTTCCAGGGTGGCAGCACCATTATGCCCGGTTACAGGCAGCACATCACATTCACAGACCACAGCAGTTCTGGGAATAACACCTTTTTGCACAGGCAGCTGACAGAGATCTTTCAAGGGTGCACAGAAACACCAACACCTTCTTTCAAGCTCTAACCTGATTTTAGCACATATTCAAGTACATCTTCCTTTGGCATAGAAATTTAAAGTTGTATTAGAGTCACCAAATAAATAACAATATTTCGCTTGTTGTGGATACCCATTTCAACCAAGACAGAAGCCTTACTGGCTCCCAAAAAATCATATAAATACCTTGTGACTTTAGAAAGCACATGAAAGAAGTCAGGTTTGCAGGCTATGGTTTCTAAAGTAAGTGCCTCTCTTCTGGGAACGTGAGTAACGAGGCACTGGTTGCACAGATGTTAAGCTACAGAAATGCATGAAATCTTTTTCACCATATTTAGCATCTTGATTGAACAAGTGGTTGCAATCAGATGTCCTCGGTCATATCTTCTTAAGGACAATCTGTAGAAACCCAGACAAGGTATTAGAAGAGGAAGATATTTTGCAGGAGGTTTTAGGATTCAGGAGGCAGAGAATCTTCCTGACCTAACCAGCTTTTGGCTGTTCCTGCCTCCCTGCTGACAGGGAGGAGGTAAGATGTGTCCATCCTCTGCTGGGGGACTGCTGTTCTAGGATGAATTATGCCCACTGGAACAAGCATTTGATGGTTGTCTTCTCACCTGTCCTTTGTCCCGCAGTAGCTACAGCCCAGAGGGTGATTTCTGGAAGCATTGACTGTCACCTGCACATCTGCCTTCCTGTCAGACAGCCACTCTGCTTGTGACCCCTCCTTCCAGGAAGGCCCATAGCCATCCTCTTCTCTTTTATCCCTGGCAAAGCCATGTCTCCCCAGGATTTCTCTCTACTGGAGGAGGTTCATGGGATAATCAGCGCGACTTCCTTTCAGTTTATTTCTAGGCATGGACGCCTCTGGATTAGATTAAGGGCCAAAACTTGCATTTTGTTGCTGGATTTCAGCTCCCTGTTCACACCCACTGAGAACACAGGCATTAAAAGAAGTTCACTTGTGGATGCGCTGGAGGCGTTCCAGTTGCCGTGGGGTTTTGTGAGTGTTCCTGTCAGGACTCGGGTTTTAGCTTACCATCTTTGTTGCAGTTTCTCCAAGGTGCCTGAAAAAGCCTCTTCATGGTTCCTGGTCAGTTCAGTTGTGCTTGCGAGGCAGAGGTTAGAATTCCTGTCATGAAATGGCTGAGTAGTACGCCAGCAGGAATGCTTTTGGTTTACTCTGATTTTTGTGCAGTCACACAGCATGGTTCTAGAGGACAGAGGCTCCTACACTACAATGACAGCTCGTATAGTTGTCACAATGTTCTGTCAATGCTGTGTTTCACTTTCTCAGGAAAGATTACTCCCTACCACACCAATTATTTTACTGGAATTGTAATGATGTTGTTCTGTAATAATCACTTGGGCTTTTCACTCAGTTGAATAAGGCCAAAGAGCAGCTTTGCAATACTTCGTCAGGCACAAACTTGTGTGTTTTTTCTGCAGTTACATTATTAAATAAGGCTGCAGGCTTCTCTGGAAGCAGCACAGCAATACCTCAGCCAGGGAACAAATTCTACAATAGAAACATTTGCACAGTGCCTATTCCTCAAAACTGAGAACACAATAGATCATTATGAAATATTCCTATCTAGAGAAACCTTGAGCCAGAGCTTATAAAAATACAATTTCTTATTCTAACTGCAAGGAAACAAAATTGTACAAGAAATCAAGGTGCAGGAGATGGACTAAAGATTGATCCTTCTATAGCAATTGGTTCAGTTAGAGTGTTCCATGATCCCTTAGTACTTTTCCAGACATTCTCCCAACAAAGGACAAAACACATTCAGCTCGTAGCACAAGAGGTTCATTAGCAATCAGCCTGAGCTTTCTCCTATGTTGTGTAAACACACAAAGCAACTCATTTTTCATCTTTGAATCAGGTCCTCCTCAAAAGTCCATTGGCTCTACTACAGTACGTCCTGTTTCTCACATTTGACACCATGCCCTTTCTTCTTCTCCTTGTGGNGTTATTAAAAAAAAAAAAAAAAAAAAAAAAAAAGCAGATGGCTTCCTTTACTATTCCTAAAGATAAATTATTTTCCCATAATCATCTCCTAGAAATGAGTAGCAGCATCACAAGAAAGCTGGTCTTCTGTACCTAGTTTTCCTTTTGTGACCATACATAGGTTGTCCTTGGGCAGCCAAGCGTTCTTAACTACAATTCATTATATTCTCATAACGGTTCTCACTCTGGTTCTCAAGCAGTACCTCTAATTATAACATGAGCTAAATTACTGAACGGCGTGACAGCAGGAAAATATATAAGCTGAAAATACTTTTTAAGAAACTGAATCTAACGCTACAGCACCCATTTAGCAGTTTTGCTCAGGAAGGCTCCCTTATGAATACTCAGAACTCTGCAGAATATGGAAGAAATCACACACTAACAAAATCTTTAAACTCAAGCAAATCATGATCCACTGGACACAGTAATCCAGACTCAAAATAACAATTATCATTTTTAGTATAAACACACGGCTTGACTAACTGTGTCTATAGCTCCACAGTTCCTTTAGCATTCCTATCCAAGGTATGGAACTGCTGGTTTTGTTTCACCTTTTGGCTAATATTTTTTTTTCTTGGTGTTAATACTTCTGTCATTTTTACCTTTTCTTACTGTATGCTATTTGCCTACCTGCCAGGGAATCCTTTTCTTTCCGTTACCATTTTGTTCTGCTATTCCTTTCGCAACTCTTTTACTCTCTCTATCTGAGTCCTATTCTTTTTACAAATACAGCCTCTCATCGAGCCCAGCTGACTAGCACGTATTGAGCCTTCATTTCCTGAAAAAATAAAATCAAATTAAACATGTGTATTGAGAGATTAGTTCAGGGAGTAGATCAATTATCTTAACTGCTATTAACTATCTTAACTGCTATTTTAAAACCGAGAACTTCTGGTGCAGAAAGACTGGTACAGGCCACCTCTCTGTAGCAGGTTCTGCTGCCTGGAAAATCCTAATCACTAAGATTTCAGGTAGGGTATTCTAATGATGTTTTACTCAGAACTGAGACTTTGCCTGGAATCTCATTGATCACTGGTACACGTCGTCAGAGAGGCTGGGTAGTCCCCATGTGCGGAGATGCTCAAAACCTGACTGGCCACAGCCCCTGGCACCCCAATGGCTTCTTGAGCAGGGGGCTGGACTAGGTGTTCTCAGGCAGTCCCTACCAACCTCAGTTCTGTGATTAAAGCCTCAGACACTTCCATCTCTTTCTAATTTCTCATACGCATCTCATATACTTCAACCATGTCACCTCTCAGTGTGCAGTACTCTTCCCACATTTACTAGTCTGATGACTGCTGGCTCAATCTCATGCAACTGCAGGACATAACCTAGGACACAACTGCATACATGACCAGCAGTAATAAGGAAACTACTACATTTTGTTCCTAATCTGTATTTGGACTCTTTACTTGCCTTCATAGAGAAAAAAATTTCCTCATGCTCCTGTCTTTGCTTGTTACACTTCAGTTACAACTGAAGCAGACTTCAGTTGTATTGCTTTTAGCTATAACGTCATTACATTTTCTTTCTTAAATTTCTGTGTTGCTTGATGTTCTCTTCTGTTGCTGTGTAGCATCCTGGTACTTCATGGAATCTTTTCAGTAATAAAATATTCGATAGGAATAGGTATTATAGCTACAAGAAAGCTAACAATTAGGCAAGGAAAAAGCCTGAGAGGGAGCGGCCGTGAGATTTGGAGTTCCACACTCACACATGCAGAGACAACAGAGTAACCACTGAGCCAGAGCAGAGAGAGAAGAAATGATCTGCATGGAAGGAGAGTGGAGGAGAGTACCCTAATCTGCTCCATCCTGTTAAAAGGGCAAACAATTCGGGCTAAAAGTAAAGCTCTTTTCACAGTCACTCTATAACTGAGGTGTGTTTATATCCAAAACCATAAGCCAACAGGCCCTCTTGCTCAGGGACTATTGACTCCCTGTTTTCCCCACATTGTAAGCACGCAGAGCTCGGCAGAAAGAGCTCTCTGCAATAAGGCTGTGATCACCTTTGACACATGCATTCAGAGCTGGGCTTCTCAGGAATTAGAGAAAGAACAGGAGCATTTGCTTTTTAAAAAGCCACAATATTAACACTACCCCATTATACAGTACATGAAGTGAGATTAACATTGCCCAGCTAAAACACTGGGCAAGTTAACTGATGCGCCCAGTAGCTGGTAACACCACGACCAGTTCTCCTCCATGCCCCTTCCCTTACCACTCAAAACAAACCAAGCGGAGATGTCAAGCAGCGGCAAGAGAAAATGTTTCAGAGAGGGCACAACTAAACTCCTATCAAAATACAAGGTGAAAAACTGCTAAAACCAGTCAATAGCAAAATAAGAACAGGCTCAGCAACACCTGAGTCTCAATTCTTTGTTCATTGTGCTTCTAGAGAAGCACACTTTTTCCTCTCTAGGAATACGTGTCATAACCTTCAAAGGCCACTGAGCATAACTGAATGATCTTCCACATTTTTTCATCCCTCAGAAAGAAAATATTCCTTCAAAGATTTAGCTTGTAATAAATCTAAAAGTTAAATACA
This sequence comes from Alectura lathami, assembly GCA_013399715.1. Lineage (NCBI taxonomy): Eukaryota > Metazoa > Chordata > Aves > Galliformes > Megapodiidae > Alectura > Alectura lathami. The sequence continues at coordinate 182,981 of VXAV01007407.1, read as the reverse complement.
CCGTAAAAAGTCATCAGTGTTTGGAGGCACTGCTCAAGAGAAGAAATGCAAAATGGATTCTACAGCATAAAATCAAAGCCTTGGAGGTGTAAAGTTGAAGAACTCGTAGCTCTACGGACCAAAGGTGCTCCGCTCCTACTCGGCTGCTTTTTTGTCCTCTGTGAGACATTAAAAAGGATGGGATCCCACCACTCTGACAGGGCCTCTCAGAACAGGCAAGGTCTTGGTCCCAAGCCTAAAACCAGCTACACAATTACAGACACAGTCTGACAGTCCGTAACCCTGTAGTTCAGTGACACAGGGATAAAAGCTTTACAGCGATGATACAAGCTTATGAACAATCCAGACGTGTTGGTTAAAATCAAAGTTAAAAACAAAAAATCCAAATTCGTCTTTCTCTAAACATTCAAGCTAAACTACTACATCACCAGCTCCACTGTTGCCAACACAAAGTGCCAAATTACGAGCAGTGAACAGGGTTTTACCTTCTCGATGAGATTTTAGTGGCTACTTGCCACACTACTGCGGCACGGCTGCTTTTGAGAGGTGTCAGCTACTGGAAGTCCTGTGGTCCATCTCTCACTGAGGACAGCACTCTACAGGACTGTCAGTTATGGAAAACAATAACAATAAAACCATCTCTTATAACTATGAAATTGATCTAAATGCAGCCTCTGACATTTTACTATCATATCCATTCTCAAGTGCCTTTTCTACTATTTCTGAGGTCGTTTGCAACAGAGATCGGAGAATTGTACCAAATGTCCTAAATAGCTACTTTATAAGCTAACTGACCTTTCGCAAATTATCAGATCACTCGTTCTATGTTCCTGGAATTAAAGATGTATTTACATGAGACTATGCCACATGACCAAGAGAGAAGAAAAGCAACTGTCCCTCCAGTCCGCCCACTCATCCTTCCTTTTCTGTCTGTTTAAAAAGGTTCACACAATTCCTTGGGGAATGCTTTAACAGCAAAAGAGAGGCAATATGCCTGTATGCAATAGACATTGTCATTCCAGAGCAGAAAAACTTATGTGCAACTATTTGCTTTACAAAGACTCTTTGGTTAACTACTCGGATTTCCACTTGAAGGCTTTGCCTCAGTGATCCTCCAGTGATGTATTTCTACAAAATATTGTCTTCTAGTTAAAGGTCTCTTTGACTGCTTGAGGCACTCTCTCGAGGAAACACTTCACACTTTGTATGGAGATACAGATGCAAAAGAAGTAATATATAAAACTTGAAAAAAATACATACCTCTTATAATTAAATACTCCTTCAACAACCTCACAAAATATTTATCATAACCACAGGTTATGATACTTAGCTGACAAAACACACAAACTAAAAATAACTTTCAAATTAAAAATAATTTTGAAAATAACTTTCTACACTCCAAATATTCTTTACTTTGTGCATCTGGATTAATGTCCCTTCGAAGCATGGTCAAAGCCACTGCACGTCTATGTTTGCATGAACGTGTTGGAGCAAGCCATCAAACCTCAGATTACTCCCAGCAATTAATATCATCTAAACATCTGCCTATATCTAAACATCCAACAAACATATATTTACTAAGGATCCAGTATGGTATGCTGACTCCTGAGTTACATATTAATAGAAATCATTTCATGTTAGTAAAAAGAAATCAGAGTGTTCCTACTAGGGTAATTAAAGAAAAGAGATAACGGCCATGTGGATCTGACAATTCCATGTTCAGTTCCCAATGGATGTGGATATGGACTGTCTGGAAACTTCCAAAGCTCCTACCATTCCAGGAGGAGGAAAGAAGCATGAACTCATGCCTTGATACAGTGCAACTTCATGGCTTGTCCAGAAACTGTTTTCTGTCCGAGATTACTTACACTGACACCTGGAATTGGATAAGATGCATTTTACTCCGTCTTGAATAAAACTCCAAACCTCTGGAGTCCCAGACAATACTCGTTTGGCAGCCTTAATAGAACTTCAGGTGACTATGCTGCACAAATTGACACCTACCTTGTGAGAATTGTCACAAAGATGGTATAATTCAAAATAGTTTCATATTACTATGTGCAAAAGACTTCCGGTGAACGCATTGCAAAGTTATTCAAATAGCAACAAAACAAATAAATACTTCTATTTTTACATTTACACATAATTGATGTGGGACACACTGGAAGGAATTCTACAAAAAGGAAACCACTTACATAGCGAGAAGCATGTATTTAATTAAGTGCTTTGCAAAGATACATGAATAAAGCTATGTGCATGACTTTCTTTAGGGATGGCCCCAGTTGTTTATTTTTTATTTTTTTTTAAAGAAACAAACAAAAAACTTGGCGAGCACCGATGCAATCAAGAAATAAAAAAACTAAGTTTGTACCCACATACTTTACAAAATAAAGCATGCTGGTGGTACAAAACATTTTCTATACTGCATGACCAACAAATAAATGCACTGTAACATTGTTCTCTCAAACACCATAAGCCTAAATAGCTAAACTCTGAAAATGACATTGACAGTCAGCGTCTTTATTTCATCAGCCCTCTACGGAGTCATTTAGCACCATCACTTTTTTGTTTTTGTTTTTGTTTTCGCCCTGCCTATCAACGTTCTCAAAATAATAACAGAAGCATAGCACCTTTTAACATCTAAAATAACAATATGATTATTAAATGCATCCCAACTTCCAGAGATGAGGTAGCTCATGCTAAGAAATGATGGAACTTTCTTGCCTTGACAGCTCAAGACCAGTAAGTCAAAATTACTGGAAATGCATGTCTGGATGTCAGCTAAAAACAATGAATTTCTAAAATTTCTTTCTCTTTATTAGCAATTGGTCTGGCATACATGTGAATGACTTGCAACGTACATAAATCCGCACCATATATAAGCTGTCAGTATAATTTGATATGTAATGGCTTATTGGATGGACAAGTGTTGGAAAATCATCAAGTATTGGGTTTAGGATGTATTTTGAAGATTAATAATAATTTAAAGGAATTACACATGCACATTGTGTGTGGTGAAATCAGGCGTTAAAATTTAAGACATGGGACACTTATAGTGAAATCTCACATTTACCCCCGTAGTATTTTTATTTCATAAATTAATCATGACTGTGGAATACTCTTGTGATCAGACTACTGTATAGAAAAGCGCAGGAAAGACAATGCCAGATTCAGATGATCTCATCTGAGAGATTTTCTTCTACAAGAGACCCAGATTTCTGTGAATGGCTATCACACTGGCAGCCACAGGAGGATAAACTGGGGCAGAGAGATGTAATTGAAATATAGCCAACAGTTCACAAAAGTGCTCTACTTTTCTGTTATTCAGTATGCATCCAAGCAAAAGAAACTATCATTAGAGCTTTACATTTCCCACATTTCAACTATCTATTTTGAATACCTGTAAATTCTGAAATAATCTGAAACAAAAGCGAGGAAAAGAATTCGTATTATTTTTAAAAGGCGGTCATTGTTTCTCTTGTAATTGTACTGTTGCACTAAAAAGTTGGTTTCAATCATTTAAAATGGAAGGTTTGTTTTAAGTAAAATAAATATTCAAAAGGAGGCCGGGCATTTAAAAAGAGCTGTATATACAGTGCTGATCTCACATCAGCCATTACTTCAAGAGTCTCAGGATTAACTTCAATCAGTCTAAGTTCATGTGTTTAATTGCTGCTGTGGGTGGGTAGTGTGTCAGTCTCCCCCCTTCCTCTTACACAAAGCAAACTGGCCCAATTTCAACTCCAAATTCCTGGTCGGTGCTGCCAACATCCACTGGTGCAATATCTATGATAGGCAAGCGTGCCACGTTCTGGGTTCTGTATTCAAAGACTGTCTTGCCCACGTTGCCATTACGTTTCTGGGGAAAAAAAAAAAAAAAAGAGAGAGAACAAAAAAAGTGAATACCTGGTATAGGATTAGCAGATTCAGCAGCTTCACTCACTTCTCTGTTTATAAACTGAAGGACAGGTTGATAGCAATCATTTACTTTTTCTGAAATAATTATACT
>VXAV01007407.1:150111-170083 GCA_013399715.1 Alectura lathami | reverse complement strand
TTTTTTTTTTTTTTTTATATATATGTTGAAACTTTTCACACCAATTCAAGAATCTTTGGAAAAAATGGCTTCTGCTTTGAATTCTATATTTCTTATCACAAGTTTCATGCTAAATTTCTCAATGCCAGATACCAAATAGTTTATCAATGGCATCATTATCACTAACTACTCAATAAATGTTTCCTTTCACTCATATGTCTTCTGCTTAGCGACTGGACAGCATTCTTTTGAATTTCCCAAGTTTGCAATTCATTTTTTGTTCCAAGGTTGGACTGTAAAAGAGTTATGTAACACAAAAAGATGGGGTTTGTTTGTTTTTCTATTTGGATTGAATTCAGAATCTTAGAAGTTGAATAAGGCAGTTTCATGGGAACAGGTGATTTTTTAATTATTATTATTTTTGTCTTCTATATTTCTGCCATTTTGATATAAAAATCTGCCTTTTTCTTCAGCATTCATTTATTTATCCCTAATTTAAATTGACAGACACTGACTCCAGCCAATTACTAACTCAGGTCTACCATCCTCTGGACAGCACCATACTCCAAATAAAGAGACATCCAAAGCATTAGTTATTTCTTTGCTAAGTATTTAAAACAAAAAAGTAAAAACATTGGTGTACTTAAACAGATCTCTACAGCTTTACAGGTCAGAAGACTACCTGCATTCACCTGCAGCCAGGACACTGAAAGTATCTCAGATAAAATCACAGTGATCATGGAAAACTTACAGGTAAACCTCTTTTTCCTGCACGACCCGGGGGACCCATCGGACCTCGCGAACCCTACAGAGATTGCACAGACATGGCATGTGAAGCAATCTGCAAAAGTAGACACTTTTTTTTTTTTTTTTTTTAAATAAACAAAGTATTAAAAAAAAAGTCACACTTACAGTTTCACCTCTTTGACCTGCATCTCCTGGAGGGCCAACAGGACCTGGAGTTCCAGGGCCTCCTGGGGAACCTGGTAAGCCTGCAGGGCCAGGTTCACCACGGTCACCCTGCAAAACATAATTTCAATATTGTATGTTTGAAGAAGACTGAACTAGACCAAAGCAATAAGACATTAGCGTTCCTAATCTATTTTCTCACAATTGCAATCTACAAAGATATTCATTCTGTAAGAACTCAAGACTGAGTTTCTGGAGGCAGGTGCTCTTAGCCAGGCTTCCTCAACTTTAAGAGATTCTTCTTATTCAAACTTGTAATATGCTTTTAAAACAAATTATTCATTCCAGTTAACTGAATGAAGAGAAGAAATGTATACAAAATTATAAAATGGATATTTACAGAACTGATTTAATAAAATCATTTATTCTTACACGTTCTCCAACAGCTCCATCTCGTCCAGGAGTACCGTCATTTCCAGCAGGTCCCTAGAGTTATGGAACAAATATAGGGTCATCGATTAGCTCCATAATCTTACATTTCTAGAATCCACAAGATTCTACAAATCTTACATTTGTTGCATTTCTCTAGTCATTCTAGAGAATCTCTAGCTTCAAGTATGGGAAAATAACCACTAGACATTTTTTTTTTTTTTTTTTGCTATGTTACTAGACTCTAATACTTACTTCTGGGCCAGCTTCCCCCACAGGTCCAGTGGCACCTGATTGGCCTATAGGTCCTGGGGGACCTTTATCACCTGGTGGCCCTGTGGGACCTTGTTTCCCTGGTGTACCCTAAAAGAGATGAGAAATATTACATCAATATTTTAATGGATTTTATGGATACAGTGGTAATGACAGAACCACCATGTCATCATTTTTATTAATACTTTATTAAATAACTTAATCGCCTGGATCATCACTTTTCAATAAATACCTGTAAATGCTGCAATAAAGAAAAGAGAGCACAAATGGCAAGTTGGAATGCTATAGTTCACAATTTATGAAATAGCAGTAACAGAATATTATTTACTCACATTCAAGTGACCTTTGGGCACCTAAATGAACAGTTTGGGTTTTTTTTTTTTTTTTTCCAAAGATCTAGTTTCAAGTCAATTAGGAACATTTTAGTCAGAAGCCTTAATATGCTACCCACTTACTCTTACTTCAGGTTCAGATTATCCAATACAGCAGACATAAAATCTCCCAGCTCATGCATTTTCATGAGATTTAGTTATTCACTATTCTCTCTACATTCACTGCAGAAATTGGAGTTTTCCAATTTTCTCTTCACGTGATGGTGCACTATGCTCTCAGTCCCACAAAGACAATGAGAATCCCCAAGGCTGGCATATCAATTTGGTCGTTACTTACTGCAGGACCTGGTAGTCCTGGCATGCCTCTTTCTCCTCGCTGTCCTGGCATACCAACAATACCTCTTTGACCAGTAGTTCCTGCTGGACCTGGAGGGCCATCCGGTCCCTGAAATCCACAGAGGATAAAATGATGTCATATTATTGCTACAGAAACGTTGGTAACAAGACCAAGCCTAGAGTTAGTCTAGGGAGAGTCAATTACATGAACCAGGACATACCGGCTGCCCATCGTCCCCTGCATCACCCTTGTCTCCTGGACCACCGGGGGGTCCGGCTGGCCCTCGATCACCCACACGGCCATGAGCACCAGGATCACCACGAAGGCCTGGGGGACCTTCTTTTCCTGGCTCACCAACAGGCCCAGCAGGCCCTGGAGCTCCCTAATAGGATTAAAAACTTTGTTACATTTGACATTTTTCTAATCAGAACAATTAAATACTAAGGACTGTGCCTTGAATAACTATAAATATGCACACACTGAGGGAGGACCAACATGTGATAGAGCCCAGAGCAAGTATAATCTTTTTTAGAGTGGTGCTGGACACCCAGAATTTTCAAATTATATCCAAGATCCACCCCTCTCCCTCACCCCGTCATAATCCAAAATCCCTCTTTTAAAAGACGCTTATTTTATTTATTTATTTATTTTAAAACTTCTGGTATACAGCAACTGCTAGAAATTTATTTTGCCAGTTCATAAAGTTTTCATTCACGTTTTTTCTTTTTACTACAGTGTATCTAAAAATGTTTAGACATGAGAGATTTTTTTTTGTGTGTTTTTGTCTTTTTTTTTCTTTAATTTTAATGGATCGTATGAGTAACTCCACTGATGTGATAAACTGGCAGAGACCTCTCCTTTTTACATAACCTCTCCTGAACTCAGTCATCACTGAAGAGAAACACAAAAAGGCACAGGAAAATAAAGTTATTGTTTTGGTAACTCACTAGAGTGGTTTGAGCAGCTCAAAGCCTAACTAAAGCCTACTGAATCCAGTGAAAAGTCTTGCACTAACTTGGACACCATGGATAAAGTGCAAGACTAATGAGTTTCACTTAATAACGTAGAACGTAAATATGCTGCCACAGAAGTCAGTGCAGACAAGCTGCTCTCTTCCATAGCATCAGGCTGTCAACATTGCTTCATGCTTCCTATTTTATCTAGTCTTCAGGTTTTCAATAACCAGATTATAAAATATTAGAAATACGTCAATTGACTTACAGTAGGTCCTGGAGGTCCGACTCTTCCAGCAGATCCTGGGAATCCAGTAGCACCCTAAAAAAAAACATTTTAACATCAACTTTACTAAAAGAAATACAGCTCTGGTTATCTAAAGTGCTCTTAACCAAACTAGTGAGCAAATGTTATAATTACAGACTATTAAACACAAGCTGAGATGAGAAACGGCACACATGTTGCATAAAATTGCAGAATTAGATTACCTACAGTCACCTAACAAAAATAAAATTTACTTACAGGGGGACCCTGAGTTCCTCGACCACCTTTCAGACCAGGAACACCTGGAGGACCCTAAGAGGAAAGGTGGAAAAGAGGGGTGACAGTGAACACTCAGGATATTTTAATTAAGCAGGATCAGCCTATGCCCCTGTTCTCTGATGATGTTATTTATACTTACTGGTGGACCAGGAGACCCAGCAAGACCCTGTGGTCCTGGAGATCCAGCATCTCCTTTCTGTCCAGGTTCCCCAGGTTCACCTTTCACACCTGGCTGACCATCAGGGCCCTATAAGAAATCATATTTACAAAAGGGATCAGATCGGAGAACACCATGTCTTTCTAACACAACAAAGCCACATTGCAGGGAATATCTAGAAGGCAAAAAATAACAGGAGAAAAAATCAGCCCCGAAAGCAGTGTATTTGCTCAATTCAGGAGAACTGTAACCATTCACCGCAGTCTGCAGAAGATCACAGATTGATTTTCTGAAAATTCTGTGAAGCCAGTATTTCCATTAAAAACATTTTCTAGTCTAGTTAATTTTATATTTTCCTCAGCACCTATTACATATCTGAAAGTAAATGTGACTGAACAAACATCTTCTTTCCAGTCTTTTTTTCCCATCAGTGAAAGCAGGTGCCTAACTGCAGAAGATTGAAACACAATATTTAGACTGTGGGAAAATTTGGGTATTCTATGAAAATCTAATAAATTTTCCACTTATTCCATCAATTCATACCATTCTCCACTAGTCATGGAGTAAATCTTTGCTACCTTCAGTAGATGACACTTTGCAACTTGCCTCATTTTAATCTCAAAGGAGCAATATAGCATATTCTTGAAGATATGAAATCTGAACAATTACATAATCTTATCAACAAAACTACTTTTCAACTGTCTAGGGTATTCATTGGCCCTCTTCACTACTTCACATAACGATGGGAAAAAGAAACAGCTCTTTTTCCAACAAAAATGTGACTCATGTTCCAAAACACTGTAGTGTTATTCATCATGAAAGGAACTAAATAAGTCAAAGCATGACCAAAGGAAACTCGTTAGTGTTACAAAACACATACCGGAGGGCCAGCAAAACCAACCGCACCAGTCGGGCCATTTTCTCCTCGGGAACCCTGGTCAAAAAAATAATTGTATTTAACATAAATGTCTTTCTATATACAGTACAATGTGCAGGTAAATAGAGATAAAAGGAAGCTAAATATTTACTATTGACTATGTGATTATATTCTTGTTCCATTAAACAGAATCAAGAGATCATTCAAACACACAGTAAAGGACGTTCACTGTGACTCCAAGATCTGCATTGTGTTCAAGACCATACGTAAACTTCTAGAACTTAGAGATGAAAGACGTGCAACCAGAAGAAAAACAGTCGGAGGAATTTGGCTCAAAGCCACTTCCAGTGGTAGCAGGATTAGCTGAAGAGCACACTCTCTACAGGACCTACCATTGCAAACAGATGTACCCATGAAAAAAAAAAAAAAAAAATCATTCAAAGATGGAGTCTTCTACAAGGTCAGAATGGGCTGTGAAGTGCTTCAGCTGAGCTTTGCACATTACATTTGTTTGGAAATAGAGGAGCTGAAAGCTGCCAAGCTCTAGCACTCCCCAGAAGGGTGGAAGCTGTTCCAATTTATACTAGAATTGAGATTGTTCTGATTTATAACAGAGACATAATCAATTCCAATCAGTATGAAGAATCTAAAAGGGTCGAGCTTCTAATTTCTTAATCATCCAAGACAACTCCTAAGATCCCTAAAACCACATATAGAAGGAAGAATTGAAAGAATCAACATAATTGGATGAATTAAGATATCTCTGTGCTTTGCCCTTCTAAATAATTTTGTGGATACAGTAGTATCTGATATGGGCATGCTTTTCAAAAGATTTAAATGAAAGTGATGGCATACTTTTAGGACTGAGCTAAATGAGGGTAACTCTGGGTAAAGATTGCCCTAAAACAAGTATAGGACAGAGGAACAAGATCTGGCAACGCTTCTGCAAGTGCACAGCATCAAGACAAATTTTGGCTACAAAAGAAGGGGAAGAAAAAGAGGAAAATACATCAGCAAATGATACAAAAGCCTGGAGCTTGGATCAGAGTTACATTTTTGTAATGTTTGTTAACTTATGTCAATCAAAAAAAAACAAACATTTACTCACAGGGTTTCCACGAGAACCAGGAGGACCAACTAGACCTCGAGGACCTGGTTCACCCTTAAAATAAAATTTAAAGTTAGTTCTCAGTAACTTATCTGATGAGCAGCAAAAGTACCAATAGAACATGATAATATTAAGAAATTGTAGCAAATGGCATAAAAATCTGTTTACCTTTTCACCAGTGGGACCTGCTGGACCCATTGGGCCTATTGGACCAGGAAGACCCTTTTGAACAAATTAAGAAGAAAGGAAGTTAGAGAAGTAATGCTTCAAAATGGTTATTTTAAAACCTCTCATATGTTACTTTTGCATATGTTTCTTCAACACTTTAAATTCATTAAATTAAATTCTTTGTTGCCTCTGAAAACTTACTGGGTCTTCTGTACCTAAATGCAATTTACTTGCATTTCCTTTTGCAGTGATCAAAGTTGCATAACTCAATAGCCTTGCTTGCCTTCATTCTCTCTTTCTTCACTAACTTCATCTTCTCCTTTGCAGTATTTTTAAGACCAATGATTTAAGACAAACAAATAAACAAATGAGGAAAAAAAAAAAAAAACAACTCTGGCTTTACTTTGCACTCTCAGGGGGCAATGAAGTCCTTTTTTACCCACTTACACAGAAGCTCTCTATGTCTTTTATGCTAGTATTTCACTCTTTAATCTTAAAATGTCTACCATTACTTTTAAAGATTCCTATATGTCTTGCACACTCCTCAAGTGTCCTTTTTCTCTTCACAGGCTAATTAGACAGATAAGTTCCAATCTCTCAGTCCAAACTGATCAACTACACTTGACCATCCTACAGCACTAACACCATTACTTTCTTGATATTTAGAATCCCAAATTAATGTGCTGCTCCTGGGAATCTTTATGATTTAAATCTTAACTCCCACTGTCTATTATACAAAACTTGGGCTCGGACGACTGACATACCAGAACACTGTGAAGAGTTATCTTGAAAAATATGAAGACCAAATTTGAAGCATAGGAGGAAAGAAAATGACTTCAACCCATGATATCTCCAAGTTGAGTACAGTTTAACTCTATGACCTGAGCACACCTAACACAATAAACAATCTGCTGTGTGGAAAGGAAAGTAGATGTTCAGAGAGTTACAGATTTACTTACTCTTGCCCCGTCGTTGCCAGCAGTACCTTCTGCACCTTTCTCACCTATGCCGCCCTATGGAAAATACACAGAAAGTCTCAGTTATGACACTGAATGCTGAAGAGCTCATACCCTGGAACAACTGCAGTATTATGAGACTGGGGATTCTACTAGGCACAACAGGAATAAAAAGACTTACTCTGTCACCCTTTGGGCCAGGAGTTCCAGCAATCCCTCTTTCTCCAGGCATACCTTGAAGACCTGGTGGGCCTGGATCACCAGGCGTCCCACTAGGGCCTGGGCTTCCCTGAAATGAATAAAAAGCAAGTTATTGTCTACTCATCTGAGAAGTACCTCTGTCTCTAGGCTGCAGAACATGCTGTGCCTGTGTTGAAGTCTCTGAGGTACAGTTTTAAGTAGCAATTTTCTCTTAAATTTGGAACTTATTCATGTCCAAATACTTTTCATTTCCCACTGTGTTACTTGTGAAATTCAGTTGTAATACCACAGTTAATCGAAATACATCAGTATGTAATCAGTGCATACTGGTGGTGAGACAAGGCAAAAAAAGATTGAGCTTCTCTCTACACCTTGACCTTGATGCTACATCAGTTTATTACACAAAGTAACAAGAGGTAGAAGCTGTCAGGTGCAGAGATGTTGTATTTATGCTTTGCTTCTCACAGCTCATGTCCATTGTAGGTCTCACATTACCAGAGTCACTCTCTTCTTGGTGTGGTCTTCCAAGGCACAATTAAATCAATTGTAAGTGAAGGAAAGATGTGCAATTCTCAGCATTTACTTTTAAACATTCAACACAGCCAAGTCTCTTAATGTAAACTGACATAGTTCTTAAAACAAAGCTATTGCTAGAGGGTTTTTTTGTAGTTTAGAAAGGGCTTTGCATTGTTCTGCTGAGAAGTGCGCACAAAAAAGGAAAGACCTCTGTTATGTTCTTGTGAACAAGAATTATACAAGACATTGCTGCAGCAACACAAATCTCCCTACATCTTACCTTTGGACCATCAGGGCCATGCCCTCCAGCCATACCCTTTTCACCTGGAAGTCCTGGCGCACCTGGCTCCCCCCGTTCCCCAGGATTGCCACGTTCTCCCTATGAAATGGAAAACTGTTACTTACCAGTCAGGGTACAATGCTGGTAAGTAAAACCCTAAATACACTATAAGCGTAGAAATACCATTAAAAAAAAAAAAAAAGAGCTTTTTAACAAATTCTAAGAAAACGGATGAAATAAAAAACAGCATTATGTTCTTATTGTTAATGGCAGGCAATACAGTATGTTGCTCAGCAAAATAGACAGTCTTTTCACAGACTGTAAACTACGCAGTTTTACAGGTTAGAAAGAGCTCAACTCATTAGCAGCTATTGATTAACACTGCTTCATGGGTGACAAAACCATTAAAGGTGGTCAGTTTTATAGAAAACATGCCACCTTTAAATGTATCCATGTTTATAATCATTTTATAAGAGGGAAAAAAGACAAAATGTTCACTTTAGGTTTAAATTCCATGTAGTGTATTAACATTCAACCTCAGAGAATAAATATTTCAGAAGGAAAATACTTACCCTAGGGCCCAATGGACCAACAACTCCAGGATCTCCAGGAACGCCCTATGCAAAAGACAGCTCACCATTAGAATGAAAGCATTATTCATAGCATTATAGCTATGAAAATTAGGGAGAAACATTTTCATTTCCAGAGTTCTGTGTATGTATTCAGAACTAGTCGTCTACTATCTGTCCATGACAAGATATTCCAACCAAGTCCAAGAAGATGGCCATATTCTAGTAATTATTTTATCCAAAAGCAGTTTTCATTGACAGCTTACAGACTCCGTACTTTGAAACAAAGTGGGAAATTAAATTACAAGAAGAAAAGGAAAGGTAAAACTACTTTATGAAGTGAATTCTTGTAAAATTATACAGAAATTACCTGATCACCTGGCTTTCCTCCTTCACCTGGAGGACCTGGTGGCCCAGGTAAGCCCTGTAGAAAATAAACAAAACATGTAGAAATAAAATATGCTGTTTAAAATGATAAAAAGTTATGTAAAATCAGATTTAGGATGCCAAGAATATGTACATATCATACAGAGGACAAGATCATGCCCTCAGAGCTCCCCAAGCAAAATTGTTCCACGAATACTACATCAAAATGTTTTCCCACTCTAACTGAAATGGCAGGCCTTCTTTAACATGTGTCAGACATATGCACGTCAGCCCTAAAAATAAAGTTCTCTATAAACAGATCAACTTGACCTAATCAGGACTTCATTATCAAGGCAATTCTTTTGCTCCATATTGGGAACATCTTTGGAAAATCTCCAAAGGAAAACTAGCAAACACAACAAAGATTTTTTCAAGGGATACAGAGAAATGCCATTTACGCCTTTGCCAGTTCAGTTCAGTGCACAGCTGATGTGAAAGTCATGCATCAGTAATTATTCTACACATTATTGCCAAGAATTCTGAAGCTGTGCTTTGTTAAATATCATTTGATTGAATTTCTCTAATTTAGGTCAATAAAGACATGGCTGTTTATTTTTTTCTCTTAAAAAAAAAAAAAAAGCGCACACACCTGAAACCCTGTAGGACCTGGAGGGCCTTGTTCTCCCCTTTCTCCTGCCAGACCCTACAAAAAAGGAAGAAATAAGTGTACATTAGAGGAATACAGGCAGGCTCTACATTTTCCTTCTCTCTGCATATGTATATTTGCAATTATGTATTTGTTTATTACACATTTTTACTTATCCTAGGCCAAATATACCCTATCTAAAATATGTAATAAGATATAACTTATCTCCTTTTTTTTTTTCTTTAAGTTCCTCACCCACAATTCTGTGCTAATGGAAAAACACTCAGTTCCACTGAAACCAAGGAAGCTAGGAAGATGAACTATGAAAAAATATTCACTCCTTGCACTACTTTTTATAATCATCATAAAAGGAATTGGATTACCGATACATACATGTTTTAATACAAAACCTCCCATATTTTCTAGGATTTCTTTTACTGTTATTGGAATTTTTGTCTGGAAGCAATAAATGGAAGAAGACATGGCCATAAAGACAAAAAAAAATAGAGGCAGAAAGATCAATGAATGGACAGAGGGACAAGCAGGCAAGCAGACAGCGTTGAAAAAGTTGACTTACCGGTGGACCAACAGGACCAGAAGGACCAACTTCACCATCTTTACCAGGGGCTCCCTAAATTAAAATGAATAGGAAAAAGCGTTGTATAGTGAACATACATAACAGAAATGTATACTTTCTGTAATCACTGAAAACAATAACAGTCACACTCACTCTCTGTCCTGGGACACCTGCATTGCCTGCTTCTCCGGGTTTCCCAGGATCACCCTAACACGCAAGAAGAAAAAAGACAATTTTTTAGTATTGTTTTCAGCCATCAACATGTATGCAAATGTTTAAAGTTCAGTAGATCTGAGATGAGGTACTAGGTGTCATACTCACACTACTACCCTTTGGCCCAGGAAGGCCCATGCTGCCTGGCTGTCCTCTGATACCTATCGAACCTGCAGGACCAGGACGTCCGTCCTCTCCAGGGGCGCCCTGTAGAGAAAAAGTATTTTCTGCTTTAGATTGAAACATTATTTATGTGAGCCTATTAACCTCTCAAAAATGACTCCCAGTGCTACTACTGCTTAAGCAACTCCGACTGAACTTCAGAACAACCCTGAAGTGACCAGATACTCTCATTAATTACTCCAGCAAAATAATTGCCTTAAACGGAATTAAAATATTGGATACATGTTGTGTCACAGCTCAGTAATTGAACCCATACTGTTTCTCAGGAGTCATAGAAAAAAAGGTCATCAATGAAGGTAAACATATTTCCCACATACCAAACAACCCTACCTAAAAAAAGGCTTTTGATGCTAGAATTTTTCATCTTAAATTTGGTGAATATAGCTAGTGGCAGTTAAAGCACTTGGTTATCTTGTACTATTTATATATATAGAATAATATTAGCCTGGTTTGGTGCTACAGTTTTCGAAGCAGTCAGAGCTACAGCCATACTGCTGGAGCTAAGCGAATATTATCTCATTATTATCATTGACTCATCATGTGCAAGATTTTATTGTTCCAAAAAAGAGACACTTAGGAAAGATATTTAGGTCACAGTGATTCAAAATATTGCAGCAGCTGCTAAACAACAGACACTGCTATAGACAACAGACAAAAATTATAGGAACATTAATTGCACTAATTTTGGAGTTAGGAATCCAAAGTGAATGCCTGAAAGAGAAGATAAACCTTCAGAAATCAAGAAAAATCAGCTGGGATCTGTGAACTACTATGGCATTAGCAGAAAGGAGCAACTGCTGTGTCACTTACCAAGGGGCCAAGTTTTCCTTCAGGGCCTTGAACACCTGGATTTCCTGTCAAACCCTAGAAATGGGAATAATATTTGTGTTAAGTTGTCCATATAATTCTAGAACAATAGCGAAATGTAAATATATCCAAAAGATATGCTCAGTTACTACCATGGAAAAAACAATAAGATATTCTCCACACAATTTTCTTCTCTATATCCAAGGTCCTCTTCCTTATCGTCATCTTTATAGCTTCATCCCCCACTGTCCTTGACCTTCCCTTCCCTATTCCTCTTTTTCTTGCTTTAGCACCTCTTCAGTTTCCCACAGGCTCATCTTTACTTCTACCAACATTACCCAACAATCTATACCACGTTACTGTTTCCTCTCTCTCATTTTGTGACATTCCAAATTCACCTTATATATTTTTCCTGAAAAAAATCTCTTGATGACATGTACCACTCAACTGTATAAGTAATCAATAATTATTAATTAAGGTTTGGCTCCTAAATCATATCATCTATGTTATCTTTACAAGCACACATCTTCAGCTACATTAGCCAGTCTAAATCAGGGCTGTTTCTTACTTCAGAGACAAATGGAACCTGTGCTTTCCAACATCAGCAGAAACAAAAAGACAGGTTTTTTGGCCTTTACCCTTTAAGAAATCCTAATGAAACAAGTCAGTCCTTGTACAGCATCTTCTTAATTTTGTAAAGCGCACTCTCGCCTTTTGAAAATGAAAACTGACGTGGTATATTGTGTACTGCTATCAGTTACTTACCCTTGCACCTGGGAGGCCAGGTTCACCAGGACGCCCAGGATCTCCCTGACCGCCTTTAGGACCAGAAGAACCTGCTGGACCACGCTCTCCTTGGGCACCCTACAAAGATACCAGTAACCTATCAGTTAACACATAGCCACAGTGAGAAAATTAAATAGAATAGATATCATCAATTAAGGAAATACTTTTGTGAACAGACTTCCAAAACATTGATACTTCTATTACTATTACTTCTTTCCAAATTACTATTAAAAGTTGCCTCTTCCATAAATCAAGATTATACAAGGACTTTAGAATCCCTGTGTTTTTACCAGAAGTTAGGGATTAGCAGAAACACTAGACAAATACATAGGTAAGCCACTTCCCTGCAAGTTCTATAGCAGTCAGGAAAGTCGAGGACAGATGAGCCAATCTGTTCAAGGGAATAGCTGGAACAACCATACTACACACATAGACTATCAATTCTTCAAATAAGTATCACTATAGGGCTATGTATATAGCAATACAGTAGCACAAACAGGTCAATGTCTCTTATCTAATCACTTAAGAACTTGAGGGAGCATTAACTCAGGGATATAAAATGAAAGCTGAACATCACAGCAATGGAAGGTGATTTCTCCCCATACAATTTTTCTCTCAAAACCTTGAGACCCCTTTTTGGCCTCTGTCAATTCCTTTTCAAGTTTACTGGTGATTTTGAGGATCTGCCCATTTGCCCAGAAGCATATGTTTTTAATGGAACACTTTCTACTTATCTGCATTTTATAAATGACCCAGTAAAAGATAGACACTTTTATTTTATTTACCTTTGGTCCAGGCAAGCCATCAGAACCTGGAAAACCACGGTTCCCAGGAGCTCCCTAGGAAAAGTCATAGACACAAGATTATTGTCTTATTTTTTGCATAACTTATTGCAAATAAAGTATTTGATTTCTAGTTTGAAGGTTCTGTTTATCTCCCTACTTTTTTTTATTTTTTATTTTTTTTATTTTTTTTTAACCTTCATTACTATAAACGTGGGGTTTGGGGCTACTTGGAGTGGTAAAAATATTAGTGTTTTATTCATGCACGCTGAGTTGCCTCATTCAAAACAGGATGATTGTTTGTATAGCGGTTAAGCACATCATCTGCAGTTTAGCTCATTGTATCTCCAACGTTTCTATTACCATGCTGTACTCTGCACTGAATCCACAAATTAAAATATCCACTGCAAAAGTAACGCACAGTGTAACAGAAAGTAATAATCAGAAGTAAGACGTATTCAAAATATATCTTGGCATATTTTTATATCCTGAGCTTCAAAGTATAATTTTCACAAAGATTATAGTGTATCACAGAAGACAGCATCCTAAAGACGCTAATCTGGTACGTCTGTAATGTACCATGTAATGTAGCCATTACATTACTACTGTTAGGAAAATAAAGTCTGATAACACCCACAACCAAAGTGTAAGAAAATTCATGGTTAGGTGAGATGAGAACCTTTTCAGTTTGTCAGTGTATCTCTCACAAGACATCATTCTTCTGGATTGCTTACCCTCTCTCCAACAGGACCTGGTGGACCTACTGACCCTGGATCACCTCGAGGGCCTCTTTTCCCTTCTTCACCTATAGGGCCAATGGGACCCTGGGGACCTTGTGGGCCCTATTGAAAGTTAAAAATCGTTTTAAAACTCTCTGTTAAGGTCACCACTCCTTAAGCATATTGAAACAGACTTACATTTCTCTAAACAAAGGAGGATAGAAACTATAGGCTTTGAATCAGTTAAAAAACACAGAATTTCAGGATCAGCTTTTCTCTTTTTCAGTACCTATAAACAAATACTTCAATAAGAAGGGCACTGTGAATAAACTATAACTCTACAGTTTGGCTCCGCAGTGCTTATTATAGTCATCTGTTTGCTCAGATGCAATAATTTGTAAATTAACAAGCAACAAAGGACTAAAAGTCAATTAGATTCTTGACAAAATTCCCAAAGAAATGAGAAGCCAGCCATTGGTAAAGAATGCTTTGCCAGTTTTTACGTGATCACTTAAACAAGTGAGAAAGAAAAACTAAAGACAGATCGACAAGCCAAACTGACCCCAACTCTGCAGAATCACTTTTCTTCCAAAATTCATACAGTTAGAGCATGAAATTAGCCATGTTCCCAAAGAACATTTCACAAATTTTAGTATGGGATATACAGCTATTTATACTCTATACTTATATATTTATATCATGTTAATACATGTATAATAATTTTATATACACACCTGCAGAAATAGAAAATATATTAAAAATATGTTTTAAAGACTTTTTTTTTTTTTTTTTTTTTAAATAATTAGCACACATATCTATGTGCTTTTAAATGCCCAGAAACATTTGGGATCCATTTCTTCTGAGATGATGAAATTAGAATGAAGTCATTCTGAGTGCTACACAAACCTCAGTAGATGCACTAAGTGGCTCCTCTGTCTTGGAGGCCCATAAAGCCTACACTGGGTAGGTGATTTATAATATCAAAGAAACTGCTTTACCATTCACTGCTTATACTGCCTAGCTATGTTCACTGTGGTTTGTCTCCCACAATAATTACTTGACAAACAAAAGTAATTATGAGAAATAGCATCAGAAATGTCTTGAAAATTCTAAGTCTATTCAAAATAGTCATACAAACTGTTGTGATTTCTTTTAGTCTTACAAGGCGTATGGAGACTTACTGGTTCGCCTTTGGGTCCTGCTTCTCCCTTGAAACCTGGAACACCAGGGTCTCCCTGAGAACAAACACAATTGACACCTATGAAGTTAAAACTCTACTTAAATCATTCAATCATTCTGGATTATGCTATGAAATAGAAATAGACGCTCTTCTTTCTTAGACCTCTAAGAAAGCAATAACAGTATTTGGAACTCACAGAAGACTCACAAGATCTGACTCACAGCATACTCATCACCATGATGCTAATTTAAAGGCACCTTACTGCTGACCCATGTTTTAGTTTCATAGAACAACACATTTGCTACATGTTGTAATTTCCACAGAGAAAAAGACATCATTACCGGCTGCCCTCGAATACCAGGTGGGCCAGTGCTGCCTTGTGGTCCCGGGGAACCAGGTGGACCTAATAAGCCAGGGGGGCCTCCAGTGCCTGGAGATCCCTACAAATAGAAATAACAGCATAGTAAAGAAAAATAATAATACAAATAAGGAAGTAAAATAAATCCACTTACACAACTTCTTCAACAGGTGATATAATTACTTACAGTCGGGCCTTTAGCACCTGGGGAACCATCTGTCCCTTCAGTACCCTAGAAATAGCATTATAAACACTAAAATTAATTTTAATGAGAGGGATATTGATAACATAAGCGGAAGAAGATAGCTATTTGATACGATTTAAAGAGCGGACAACAAAGTCTGTTAAATAAATATTTTAACATATGGTCTACTTGTGCAAATGCAACTATGAGTAAGAAAGTGTACAAGTTAATGTGATTTTCCATCCATAAGATCTTCAATTTTAAAGTACTTGTAGGATTAAGACTGTATCACACTGCACAACCTCCAGCTTTCCCAGGTGTTTTTATTAAATAGTGGAAGATAGTTGTGAACAAAAACAGAAAAGAAACAGATTATACCTTTCCCTTTCTGCGGAAAAGTACTTCAGGCAAAACTCACTGTCTAGCAAGTAGGGTGTTAAAATCTCCTACAAACAGGCAACATACAGACACTGAGCAGCCAGGAACCGAACTCAACGTACTTACAGGAAGACCTTGTGATCCAGCTGGGCCTTGTGGACCTGTTTCACCTCTTTGTCCTTGAGGGCCTTCAGGACCACGAGGACCTGTTGGACCTGCTTCTCCCTAAGAGTTCACGAAAGAAAACTGGAGATTATTTTGCTGTAAAAAGTAGCACTTCATGGTAACTAAAGAGGAATACTGAGTTCATCAGAGAAAAACAGTTCAGATCTTGAAATACTTTGTTATCCTTAAAATACATTTTTGCTCGCCTAATTTTTCTTCTATGTGTATATAGTCTTAAAAACTACAAATAGAATTTTTCCTCAATGTATATAAGGAAACTTTCTACAGAGCAGCAGCCCTCTGCCCGCTGGCCCAGATCAGACCAAATCTTTTAGAGAGACATCTCTATCTAAAATCCTAGTGCACACTTGTAATTTAGCAGTTTTGTTTTAGCTTTGTTAACAGACAAATATTGAGCTTTAGGAGTAACAAAACATTCGGGGGTTTTTTTTGCACAGCACACATTAACTTGCTATTACAGCACTATAGTATATATTACACGCTGTATCTTTACAGAGCAATATAAATATAGATAGACATAGATATAGATATAACACTCTGTACAACTCTAGTAGTCACAGATCATGCTGGTCAGCATGAGATAGATCAAACAGATGATCACTCCCAGGAAAGACTTGTAAGAGTGGAAGTTTTATAAAGGAAATTTGCCTCTTGGAATTGATGGCTGTTAACATTACATCTTCAGAGACAAAGTTCACATCTCTAATGTGGTCTGCTCCGCTTTCATGAGTTCAATGCAGGTATTCTAATTTACATCATCTGATGATCAAACTTGAAGGTAGATTCTCCTTTTCAAAAGCTTTCATCAATTCTTCACATGACAGTTTCTCCAAATATTTATTTACATTTTTAGTACTGTTTAGCCATGCACGATCGTTTCATTTGTATATGTTATCTTAATACTCTTATTAAGCCTTGTTTCCAAAAAACTGTTTCGTGCATGTTGCCAGCTTCACAACTCAAAACATCTGCTGAACTTGGCTAACTGGCTAATCAAACAAGGATTTCTTTTTGGATCGATTTTTCATGTCATGTTTCAGGATTGGAAAGGAACAAAGAGAAGCAGTTGGGTGGAAGGGAAGTGAAAGAAGCATAAAAGGAAACTCTATGAGTTGTCTTTTCTTTGCAGACATATTCTCAAGGCTAGGGAAAAAATTATTTTGTTGGTAATTGAAAAACAAAAGAGGAAAAACCCACAAAGACAGTACTGCAGCTCGTACAAGTTTTCCACGTCAGCCCAGTCATGCAGGACCACAAAAGCCTGACATTTTCATCTGCATTACTGTGATGAGTTGCAGTGCATGTCTGAATATACTGGACAAGATTTTGGGGCACAGCACGACAGTTATCTAATTATCAGCCCTTAGTGCAAGTAAAAGTGAAAGAAAAAACGTAACCTAATTGTGGTTACTTTATTTAGCTTCTGATTTCTATCTTCTTCCTCAAGGTCTTGACTAAGATTGATTTCCCAGCCATTCTTAGGGACTTGTATACAGGTCAGTATGAAAACCCTGTGTAGTCCAGGATGATCTTGTGTTGTACTAAAAGGGAGTTTTACTTATTTATTTTTACCTTTACACCAGGAGCACCTGGAAAACCTGGAGAACCTGTTATGCCAAGTGGACCCTATAAAAGATAGACATATAAAGTTATAATTCCACTCTTCAGATCACACAGATTAGTATCATCATCGGGTAAGTACAGTTCTGAGATTAAACACATTTTTAGTCATAAAGCATTTTTTAAAAAGAAAAATAAATATTATTTTTCAGAGTGATACAAATATTCTATGGAATTGTGGTGAGATGTTTTAATAATGTATTTTTGAATTATTGGCAAATTCATAGCTCTTGATTCAGTTATTAATGTGCAAATTGCAACATACACAGTTCATAATTACCATAACAATTGCTTTTAAATTTGAGTTTTTAATAAATCTTTATTTCCTCTTGTTATGTTTATGTTTCTGTGGTATAGTAAGAAAAAGATATTTGTTAAGCGATCACAATTTGTCCTATAGAAAGTAGACAAGGAAAGCTTCAATTCTTTTAAATGTAAAAAACTAACCAACAAAGTGTCACAGAAGTCACTTCTCCCCCAAAATAGTTGTGTTGCTTGACAAGATTTTTGATGTGAATAATTTGATGAGTTAAAATATAATTAAAGACTGTGCAACTACATGCCCCTGCTTCCTACTCTTCTTTCCCATTGAGACTCAAAAATTCACAACCAAATTCTTACAAGCTTTAAAATGAAGATTTTGTATCATGTTTTCAAGGCTATATAGACAAAGATGTACAGCAGGAACAGCTTATTGCCTGGATCGTTGTCCAGAGATAGGCAGATATTTCTGGGAAAGGAAAAGAAGGAAAGGCTGGATTATGGCACACCATGAAACACAATTCTGTGCAGAGGTGCATCTTCAGCTCCCCAAAGCAGTATAGCTCTTTATAAATAGCTTTATACCTTAGGACAGTCAATGCTGTATCTAAGAATGTCTGACAGCTTGAGCGGACCGGAGTATTGACATGGCTATACTATTTCTAGTCCTAGAGTTAAATTCTGGGTGCACTGCACCACAGGGCATAGGCACACCTTACGTGGCTGCAAGGACACTACGTTTGGGCATGGATGCAAACAGCTGGGCTTGCGTTACATGGCAGACTGTCCAAAGCCACCAGTAAATAAACTTCAGGTGTATACACTTAAACATTCCTGCATGGTATGATGCAAACCTTGTTAAACAGAAAGACTTCCAACTAAGGGCCTCAGAGTAAACTCATAAATTGTTTCCATTTCCATAATGCCTCTTGTGCTGAACAATATGTTCCACAGAAGACCATTTTTGCTGCATTATAAACTCTCCGTATGGCGGCACATGGCGGTTATAAACATTCACTACAATACGGGTTCACAGATGATTCCTCTTTCTTGTCCTGATTTTTTTTTTTTTTTTACTTGTAAAATATGACACATAGTGTGAAAAAATGTCCTATGTAATGAAGCTCTGCTGACAAACTTCTTGAGAACAATTTGTCCTAGTAAGTATTAATTACAGACAACATTTCTGTCGTGACCTCGCACCGGATTTCTACAGAACTGATGTAACATCTCACTAAGTATAATTTTGAAAACCTATGTCCCAGTTAATTAGATCACAAATACACATCTGCCAAATCTCTCTCTCATTTCAAGGAGAAATCCAGAATTAGGGTAGACCACTGTACTGACTCAAATAACAATGCATTTTTCATTAAATCTTCCTCCAATGAGAAACATATGTATTAAGAATACCCATCTCCCTAGTGACTCTGTATGGGAATTTACCAAAAATGTTCAACAACCAGCTGCCATGTCCAGTGAAGCTGAACTCATGTTTTACACCAAATAAAAATTTCAGCCTTCATGTAGAAATTAATAGCTTGGGAACTACCTTTTTTTTGTTTAACTTCATATTTTGCTATCATGTTGAAAAACCCTTTCACTGTTTCAAAATTTCTTCTATTAAGTTACCCTTCTTTCTTGATACACTAAATTGAGATTTGAAGCTTTTAGACAAATACTAATTTTGGGGATTCTATTACAGATAATTATTTTTAATGAATTTTGCCATAATTTTTTTTTGTTCAGTAAGACAACACAAATGTTTCTCAGGCTTATATCTATGAAATTATGAAAGTATCTACATAACAAGATTTTAATTGTGGGCAGATATGTTTGGGGATCTGTTTATTGTCTGTTTTATATCTTGCCTTTTTTTTTTTTTTTAAGTTGAATATCATAAAATGGTAAAGGATTACAATGTCTGTATCAAAGGGAAGAAACTATCAACTGCATCCCAGAAGTGATGTTTTCAAACAATAAAAAAGCCACACATAAGTAAGAATATCACATTTTTAGGGTGGGCGCTGGCCTAACACAAATCCTATGAAACCATCTTAAACTTTCATTTGCAAAAGCAATACATAATAAACTCTGTGTATGTAAATAATCCCTCTGGCTTTCTAAATACCTTTGCT
>VXAV01007407.1:97563-119455 GCA_013399715.1 Alectura lathami | reverse complement strand
CAAAAAAAAAAAAAAAAAAAAAAAAAAAAAAACACAGCTTGTCATCTGAGCAATGCAAGTAACCTCATCTATAAGCACATGATTTTTGGACTACTGTTAGTATAGAATCAGTTCATTAGATCATGCATTGCAGAGTACTTTTATGTGATTTTCATATTAAAGAATATGTTGCACTATTCTCTGATAACAGACAAAGATCCTTCATTTCATCTTAAAGGTTTTCATAGCACCACTTCTTACTACTATTATTATATCATCATCTATACTATTGCATTTTAACTTTTTTTTTTTTAATAATATTTTCNTTTTTAATAATATTTTCTTCCCTAAGTCATATATTACCATAGGCCACTTAGAAATCTTTTGCCTATATAACTCTACTCACTTCTTCATCAATGTTCTAAAATGTCTAGCCAATGAAAAGAATATAGTTTATGATTTAACTCAAAAATAATCATGCCAGATCTGCAAAGCATATTTTAAAGAAAAAATACTACATACAGTCTAAGTAGCTTAAGTACCTCCGGTGAAGTGGGGAAGTAAGTCACCATGTGTTTTGACACTAACAGCAACGCTAGGCTGCGTGAACACCAGATACCACAGCGTTAGTCTTAGTGGAGTACATCCCACACTCGGCACTGATGGCAAACACGGAAGAAAAGGAAACGCAGTAGAAAATTGTTCTGTCCCTCACAAAAGACTGTGCTTATGTACAGGATAGATTCCACTGCTCTCCCTTTGTTCACGAAGCCAATTATCCCATTGCAGAAGGCAATCAGATTTGACCAACTCAACAGCAACAGGAAAATTTATGAAGCAGCTAGCCCGTATCTGCAAGTTGAACTTCTCGTCTGTGTTCCCATCTACCAAATTCTTGCAAGTTGCACTGTTCTAGTTTNGGAAGGGTCTCTTTTGAAGTCAGGCAAAATGGGTATGGATGTTGTCTTATTTCTTCTAAGAGAAACACACTTGCTACTGCCCAAACATCCTCATTCTTTGAAGCTGTACACTTCAAAGTTCAGTAGTAACCTATCATTACATTGCCTTTTCCACAAAGTTCTTTTACATTGTGGTTTGCAAAGTGAATTCACACAATCCCTAAATGCATCCTCTGCTGACTAATATCACCCTCTTTTTTAACTAAAAATAAAGATTTGTAATTAGTAACAAAATTGAATTCTGTAATTAAAAATCCTTACATTCCAACAGGCTCAGCATTTCAAATTGAAGAGAAAACCACCCAGAGCTTGGGTGGAGTAGGGAGGTATTGCTGGAAAGCCATACTCATAACATGTTGTTTGTACAGCAAAGCTATTCATTTGCTGAAACTCCGGGCCTCTGAAATTAGAATAGCAGTAGAAAGTCTGCAAAAATTCCAGCAACAAAACCTCTGCTTCTTTTCTGCTACCATTACCTTTACCACACTTCAGGCAGCTCAGTCAGCAACTTCTGGTTTCAAGATGACATGGAACAGGCTTTGGCAGCCCTCAGGGCATCCTAGCTGTTTTCTGCACAGCATCAGGGGTGACATTTATAAAGCAGCAGCTTAGTTTCAAACGTCTGTGTGAGAAATGAGACTGCTATTTAGGCGCATCTCATGCCCAAGAATAAATTTTACTCCTGCAGAAGTAAAATATGTAGAGATACAGAGCAATAATCAATTTCCTTCCTTCCATGTCTAAAAAATAAGTATCGATAAGTAAGATTTCCTCTTGAAAACCCTTTTTATTTTCAGAATGGCTGAAATAAACTATTTTAATCAAGACTTTGCTACAGAGATCTTTATACCAAGAAAGATTTGTAAAAGCATACATCCAAGTCAAGTTGAGGCAAGATGTTTTCACTGACCTGACCTGATTTTACCTTTTTCATCATTACTGAGCTTACATGAGACCTCCCAAGGTTGCCTCAATTCCTCTAACTGGCTAAGGAAAACGCAGATGTTTATAAACAGCTTCCTCTCTAGCACAGGCTCATGTTTGTACACTGCAACTCCAAGGGCATCTTGAAGTGGAGTGTCACATTTGTAGACCAATGCAACTTAATGTAGTTCCAACTACAAGAAGAATAAATCTAGGTCAGGGGAAGAATATCCCAACTGATTTTCAAAGTGTTGCGTATAAATTCTCTAAATTTAAAAATGAAGACTCAGTTTCTTGTTTTGTCTTTATGCAACAGTGGGAAATGGGAACATTAACTTAATGCTTGTTAAAATTTACAGGTGGGCATTGTAAGAAAAATCCAATGTGAAAGCAGAATTCAGGGCCTCTGCGTATCTGGAGACTCCCTGTTACTGCATCCTGTTTTTGAAAAAAGGCACTTTTTTCCAATATCATTTTTAACTTGGCTCTGGTATTGCCCCAGTTCCTAGTACATACATATTTAAAAATAAATAAATGGCTGATGAACATGAAAAATGACATTGAATGTTAAAAACAGAAGTCAGCAAAGAAAAAAATCCTGTCCATCATGTTATTCAGATGCATAATGTTAATAAATGTTGTTTAAAAAGATACATACCAGCCTTTACTTTGCTCTCCTGCAGGATTAGTGTTTCTGGGACAGAGGAAATGAAAGGCTTTCATGCAGGCTCTCCTGCCCTTATTCATTGGATATTTTCCATGCTTCAGGGTTGAAGCTTTATGAACTTCTGTCAGGCAAATAGTCCATGGTAAAAAGGTTTTGAATGAATTAAAATTCAAGCAGGGATCCACAGTTTAAAACAAACCAGCCGTCATCACCTCCAGCTATTATTTGCTTTGAACTTCATCTACTTTCTATTTCCCTTAGTTCTTCCTTTCAAAACTACTTTATCATTTTTCATATCTTTTTAATTTTATCTTATCATTGTTTCTTTGATACAAGCTTTTAAAAGCTCAAGGCAGCATACAAGTAATAATAACTTTTTTTTTTTTTTTTAAACAGTCAAGCTCTATAAATACTGACATCTTTTTCCAGCAGTTAACTCTCATAGCAGAGGTGGGAGTTGTGATCAAGTGACCATAACGCATAAAAGACAAAAACATTTTTTATTTTCCCTTCTGTAAAAGAATGAAAATCTCTGTGGGGTTGAGACAAGCTCCATGCTTAGGGGAGGTGACTTAGATATTTACCTGCAAGTCCATGCTCTGAACGGGCTTGAAATAACTCTGGTGGTTTGCAGACACTACAATTACAATGACTATGCCCCGTCATTGGTATAAATGCTTAGTCTTTTATGGCATCCAGAATTCTGCATGAACTACACAGGGAATGCCTAGCCTGCAACAGGGCTCTTGGGTGACCAGACCTGGTTTGGTCTTTGAAGTGGAAATGACCAGATGGAAGCCAGTAACCCTGCACGCTGCCTTCAAATTGGCTTCAACACCAAAAATCTGTGCCCTAGTTTATCTGTTTCCAAAAACACATGACAGTAGTGCATATCTGGTGGGGAAAAAAAAAAAAAAAAAAACACTTGAATCAAATGACACCCATTATTGTCAGAGGGCTTTAGTCCCATGCAAAATGTTATTGTGTTACATTTAGAGGCACGGAAATTTCAGGATGCATCAGCACCTTACAAACACCTTTCGGTATAGAGTTTTCTCACAAATGCAGCAGATGGTTAAAAGTGACTATTAGTGGTACATTAAAGGTGTCGCTAATAACCTTTCACACAGTGTTTAAGAGCGCAATACAAGCAGCTAAATAGAACAACCCAGCTATCCCATCTGACCTTAAAGTTTAGGACTTTTTTCATAAAGGACCTAAAGGTCCTTTCTAGGACTCTGTGGGCTCTACTTGAGCAGGAAATTATTGCAGGTTTTGCATGTAAACAATAGTATGTGATTTTAAAAGTACCTTGGCATACAAACATTACACAAGTCCATTCGGCAGCTCTCTCTGATAGTGTCAGGTGGTTCCCAGAAGAAGTTCAAATGATGTTTTGCTAAGCTCCAGCCTATCAAAAGCACACCTACGCCTTTCAAGACCTTCCTCAAAGAGCATCACAATTTTCCATGTTTTTATGTTCTTATGCAATTTAGTTGTCTAAACCATAAAGTCTTTCCTCTTCACTCTCTTCCTCCAAACTCCAGATTCCTCCCCTGAATCTCTGTTGTCTTTCCCTAAGAAAATAACATCTATCTTTTTTTTTTTTTCAGCGCCTTACATCTCTTGGGATGTTACATCAAGAGTATACCTTAACATTACAATTTCCCATTTGAGTACTGCTCAATAAAATTTTCAAAGCTTCGACTCCATATGCAAGACGTAATGCAAATGTCTCATCTTGCCAGAACAAAAATAATTATTACTCATTGATTTAGGAATAGACAACCATTTGACATGTTTTCTCATCAGTTTGGCAATAGGAATCCAGTTCAGTGAGGTAATATGTGGGACCATGCTCTTGGTAACAACAGTAAAGCCCAATAGACATTATGATTGAGAGGACAGAACTGCGATCACTACCTTAGTTCCTTCCATTTTTATGTTCAAGTCCCTTAAGAGGTGAGGTCACTTGAGTCACTACTCCCTATTTTGTGTAAAATAAGCTGGAACATCTACATGCAGATTGTTTTGTTCTACTGCCTACTGATGTTCAGTTAATGAACTAGAGGTGTTATATCGTGCACAGCTTTAGAGAAAACTCTAATTTTTACCTCCTTCAGAATATTGCAGTCATCAACAGTGTCCCCAAAGGTACTCATATATTTCTTATATTTGAAGAAAAAGGCTGGAAATAAGGTGTTGCATTCTCAGGTGATACGATGAGTTACAGATCTGAAAAGCTGTCAGTAAGCTGTAGCTTCTCCAGTTTGCACCGGCTAAATATTTTGACTTTTAGCCCCTCAATCGACATCTGTTTTTTATAGAGATATCTATCATTTTGTTCTAAGAAAGTTCCCAGAGGATTAGAAATTGCTGGCATCTATCCACAAAGTACACTAGGGGTCTGTGATAATTTCCAGAACACAGTGCCCTATTGCTAAATTTATTCACAGTAGTAAAGAAATGTAGAACTGCTGATGTCCATCCTCACCAATTCCTCTTCCATGAGTGATCCGTGCTCCTGTAGACTCATGCAACTACCCCTAACAGTCTAGTGAAATAAGGTCAAGTATGTAATCACTGTATTTTTAAAATATTTAGCCTACCAGGTTATTAAAGTCATACCTGGAATCAAATTCATCAATGGATTTTTAAAATGAATGCTTTTTTCCAAAATACAATGCACTACAGGAAATAAGCGATTACTTCAGAAATTAAAGATGCACACCAGTGTTTATTTAAGACGGATGAGCACCCTCAGGAACCAGCCTGCAGTATAGGACCCACCACGCACAAACCACAGGACTGACCTGTGCATTCAGAGGCAACTTGCCAACAGGCCGGACTCTGCGTCGTACGTGCAGTGAGAGCAAGCCCTGTATCTCATGCCAGGCAGGACTGCCACGCACATGTGCTGCACCCAGGCCTTCCACATGTTCGATGAGCATCCCATATCAAAGACCAGCTTTCTAACTGTCTTCAAGTATAACTGAATTTCTGCTTTAAAGAGAACTGTGATCTGAAAGTAAACTGCTGACACACCAAGGCTCATCTCCTTGGTAGAGTGCTTTGCTGCCTGGCTCTGTACAAAAAGTGATGGGAGGTTTCAAACTTTCAGTAATGCTGCAAAGCTTACTTGATGCACAGAACATGACAAATGGATTTCATGCTCCCAGCCCACCCACAAGGCTTTGGGTTGCACTTTGGGGCACTTCAGCTGCACTGAAGCTAACGGATCAGCATCATCTCCCAGTGCTTACCACATCTCTCCAGTGCAGCCAGATGGCACACCAGTTTTTAACAGGTGCACTAAGCAGTAATTTTAGTTAAGGGCTGCAGGACAAGGTGCGCATGTAAGTGTGGTCCTGTGTCCTGTATCCTTGAAGAACACCACAACTGGTGAACTGAGGGAATATAAAAAGGAATAACCTTTTGCCCTGGCAAGGAATACGCATGAATTGATATATTAACTGCATGGTGTCAAAATGGATAACTATCTTTCATAAAGTTCATTCCCAGCATGTCAATAACAGCACTCCTGTGTTTTACAGACATTGAAAAAGAGAGCAAAATATTTTCATAGTAATAAGTTTGACAAGAAAGGATAATAGCCACCTTATATGAAACAGATGGTTTACATTGCTATGCTATAGATAAAGTTGTGTCAGCATTTCCTTACAAGGCATCCCTGTTTCCAGCAGTTTTTGAGCTGGCAGACCAAATTTCTACATCATCTCACAAGATAGAATCCAGGAGGCACTTGGAAAAATGGGGAAAAAGAAGTTATTGAGCTAATATTGGAAAAGAGAGCAGGAGCTTCGCAGCAGATTGCTGACATCCACCAGCAACAAGTCGCTGTGTCTAGTGAGCAAGAAGATACCTGCCTGCTGCTCTTAATGTTCACGGCACAGCTGCAGAACGATATTACATATCTTATCTGTCCTGTACTGTCTGTATAGGTATAAATATGCATATGCGACATGTAATTTCATGAATATTTATAAAACAAAGATAGAACCCATCAGAAACTGAACATAAAACAGCTATTTAGAGAATCATAGAATCATCCAAGTTGGAAGGGACCCTTACAGGCCATCCAGCCCAACTCCCCTGCAGTGCACAGGGACACCTACAGCTGGGTCAGGGTGCTCAGAGCCCTGTCCAGCCTGACCTTGAAGGTCTCCAGGGATGGGGCATCCACCACCTCTCTGGGCAACCTGTGCTAGTGCTTCACCACCCCCTTTATCGTGAAAGACTTTTTCCTTAAATCCAGTCTGAATCTTCCCTCTCTCAGTTTGAAATCAAATTATGATAGATGAAGAAGGTTAGGTCCTAACGGAAACCTCTTTGTCTAATGGATAATCATCACAAATTTCATTACTGCTGGAACTAACCCCAAATTATCAAACAATGCTCAGATACATTTCAGAGAACACTAGTTCCACTTTGTCCTTCTCCAAAGCATTTAACCCTGAACACTGTTCTAAACAACGTGTGCTCTGAACTACGTGATGACATCTGTGCAAAAAGATGCGGATGCACAATTTGATCTAGAATTGGCAATTATGTAAGATAATGTAGTGCATGTACACTAACTGTATCTGTTGAAATTTAACTGATATTTTTAAGATCTATGTTAAAGGTCGAATTGGCAAAGTTTCTCTTTCCACTCAGCTCTGGGAAGTTCTGGTTACAACTCAGAATTTGATAGCATGGTTAAGACCTCTGATTTAACAATCACAAAAACTTTTTTTTTTTTATACTTCAGTAGGTTTGGACTGGGCTTTCCATTGTATGCTCACTCTATTCACTTTATATTGACTAGCTCTAGTCTTCTTGTGCTACAAGATTTGGAGTATTAGAATTTTTTCTTACATTAGGACCACGAAACCTTACTTGGCAAGGGGATACTTTAATTTTATTATATATATTTTTTTAAAAGGTGGATGGGATTTTTTGGTTTTTGCATTTAATGTTCTGGAACACACTCAAAATGAATAATAACTAAACACTGTCAACATGACAGATTAAATTTGTATTAGATGCTCTGAGCTATCAAAGTTACTCTCATATTTAAAACAGGAATATATAAAGACGAACAAAGTCACCTAATAAAAACACCCACGTAAGTAACGGTGTTTTATACATATATTTATATTTATATCAATTAAGTATCTGAGAAATCCCCCAAACAGGCAATTTTCAGAAACTGTTTCAGAGCGAATGAGGAAACAGGCTGAGCACTGTGGCCATTCAGCAGGGTATAACCTCTGTATGGTTCTGTATGAGGATATGCGAACGCAAGAAACTGACATTCAATTGAGTTTACCTGGGGCGTGGGGTGGATCTGCCCTGTTACTGTACTGCAGAACAAAGGCACAGAAGCCTGCTTCCAAGATGAGAGGCATCCCACTGCGCACAGCTGAGAGAAACTGCCGTATTACATGAAAATTCCTGTGATTTGATCTTAATGCAATACCATCAATTTAGAGAACCATCAACTTAAAAGTACTATGGAGTGTATTTCATAGTTTTTTCTGATTAATTTTTTTTCTGTAAGGAGGCAATATAGGAGGCAGAAATGAGCTTTTCTACAGCATCAGGAGTATGTCTGACAGTGCTGAAATGTGTTTTTATATATACATATTTTTAAATTAACAAGCCATACTTGGGAAAACTGTGATTCAATATGTCTGTCAGTAAGTTTTGGGTGTGAACAATGTTCTTTCACTGTGTTAGGAAAACAAAAGTGATGTCGTTTCAGGCCATTCACTAACCCACCGAGCACTGCTCTGCATCTTTTGCTGCACTATTCTGAAAAACGTAGATAAAAATAAATTGTGTAAACTTCACTTTTAGGCATTACTTGGATATCAATGCTTGAAGAATATAAGGAGACTTGTTGTTTGTGTATTATGCAGAACAGGGTAGCTTACAATCAATAAGGTCTGTAATTCAAATAAAACAACTTACAAAAGCACATAGCTCAGACATCATTCTTCATACTTCATAGCATCTTTCCAACAAATCAGAAAGGCAGCTGCCAAGTGATATACAGTTATGGCATTGAGAAAACACCAGTTACCTCACCATAGTAAGGTTGCAAAAAAGGAATTACAGAACACAGTCAGTTCTAAAGAAATAATTTTATGCAGCTGCTGAGCATCTGAGCATTAGAACTAGTTAAAAAAAAAAAAATCTACTAATATTCATTGTTGAATACAAAAAAAAACCCTCTCAACTCACTAGCTATTATTTGTTAATTGTAAACAAAAACTAGATATAAAATAATCTCAGACTGAAATTTTAAAAAATGTAAATAAATTTTAAAAATAAATCACTCTACCGTAATTCTTAGACACTGGCATTTATTGATTCCACTGTGCAACCTGCCAAATGAATTAAAAACTTTGATTTGGTGAATATCAGCTCTGCGTACTACTAGAAGTATCAGTATAAACCACGTTCTCCATAATGACCATACAGGATTTTGTAGTTACATTTCAAAATTTACTTCAAATTATTTAATTCACTTAACTTAATAGGTGTTAACCTATTTTTTTTCTTAATTATTATATTAGTAGGTCTGCATTTTGAAGAACCAATGTTAAATAATTAATTCCAAGTTGTAATTGTTTCAACTCCAGATCCTTCATCTATTTGGTAATAACCAAGTCACAGTCAGCATTCAAAAAAAACCACTAGGACAAGATTTTGAGTACTTATGAATACTCACATACTGTAATAGCTAAGTTCTAACAGAAATCACTTTCTTGTTTTAATGCTTTTACTGAGGCACAGAAGAATAAAGATTAGATCATAGCAGATCATAGCAGAAAGGGAGAAGAGGATAAGAGAGAAACTAAATTTAAATATATATGTTTAAACTCTTAGCAAATACTGAGGTTCCAAGATCTCAAACAACATGGAAATAGACGAGACATCAGACCCACTGACATTATCAAGCAGCGGGGATGAGAGCCAAATGCCCACAAGAACCTCACCAGTACTCACAGACTGCACTTCCTAATAAGGGAGATGAGGAACAACCAAAAAACTGAAAGGTATCTTTAGAACTCTTGAGAAACCAGAAGAATGGGGTGCACTAAAGTTTTTTGTAATGATGTAATCAGTAAAAATACTGTGGTCAAACTGAGATTATTGGGCTCAAGGGTAAAGTGGTGAGAATGAATGAAGCGTAATGCACAGAGGGCCAGAGAATAGATGTGCCTTTCACCTCCAGGAATCCAATGAATAATCTTTCACAAACTTAACAAGGTGCTACAGAAAGTATTATTTTCTATATGTCTCTCTATATATATCTTTGGACAATGAGATATTGTTTATTTTATTCCAAACTATGGAGTTTTGTAGGGACCTGTATTGCTGCTATGGAAGGAGTAGTTCAATTAAATACTTCAGAAAACTTCTGAGATGAAATCCATGACTTGCAGATGAATAACATGCTGGCTTCTGCACAGTCATTACATCCCCTCTTTGAGACACAGACTAGCTGGCTGCTTAGGTTTAAAAGGGGCAAATACCCAAAGAGTTTCCCAGTATTTTGCATCATGTGTATGCCCTAAATATTTATTGCTATATGGAATAAACCTCGCTCGGCTGTCTGTGTTCATCATCTGACACCGCTGCTCCATCCTCGACAATCGATGTGTATAGCAGGCTTTGATGTTAAGCTGTCATTCAAATAGCTTGGGATTCAGCCTTAAAACACCCATGTTATAAGACTCCTTTCAACATGTGGGAATATTCCAGTCTCCCCAAAGTGGAAATTATTTTAATTCAGCACCAGAGATTTAACCTCAGATAACAAAAGGAAGCAAAATTTCACTAAGTCACAATGCACCATGAGAACACACCCACCAAGACGTGAAATCTAGCTAAAGTTTGTGGGCATTCCCGATGCTATCCGGTAGAATACAAAAGCCATTCATGACCCTGTTATGCTTTTTCATAAATTGTGATCTCTATGGATTTCTTAGCAGATGGAACATAGCAGGATACCTAACCTGAACTGAATTCATCATGGAGAGGGAAGTATCCTCATCTTAAGAGTTTATTCATGAAACTCTGAAATACAGAAGTATAGAGAAATCTATTTTCAAAAATTCCACGACCTAAACCTTGTCCTGCAGTTACAAAGAGCCAGCAGAAACGCCACATCTTCTGAAACAGTCTAAAAGAAAACTGGTGTGAATGCAACAGAGATGACTAATGACTTCTCCAATCCAAATGAAAACCACGGATTGTCCTCTAAATTGCTTTAGAATTGCTCAATTCTAAAAAATTGGGAGAAAAAAAAAAAAAGTCCACTTTTTGAACCCAAACCTAAAATCTGGCATGTTATTCTTCAGTGATTCTCTCATGCTTCATGAAAGCTTTAAAACCAAAACTGAGTCGTCTAATAAAGTATTTCTGAGAAGCAGCTGAGCTTTGTTTAAAAAAGCACAGTTGTGTTTGTTTAAGGTAAGATTAACTTGATTTACATGATGATCAGTCTCTTGTTCAATTACTACACATGTATTTTTTCGATCTCAAATCACCACTGGTTCAAAAGCCACTGCAAAGTTATTGTTTCATTTTCCTTCGGTGACTGACTGGTAAACCTCTGATCGATACCTCCAAAAAGCCTTCACATAGATTCCTAGCCTCCCAGAAAGGCTGCCAATACATCGAGACAGAAGAGCTTTTGTGCCACATTTTACATCTATTTTTGTATCATAGAAGCTCATTTTTCTAAGATATAAGTGGTAGTTTCCTGCCACATCCACCCACTTGCGTTGCAGATTCTCTTGGTAGAAAACACCCCAAAGTAGTAATTATGGTTTAGCAAAGATCAAAGCTCTCTACCTACAAAAACCACCGGTGTAAGTTTTGCAACACAAAGTTCCGCCACACAATCCCTTTTCTTTCTCTATATCAGCTGTCCATACCAACAGACATGAAAGGACACCTCTGTGGAACACTGCTGCTGCTCAGTCCTGCATTTTCTACATTCACATTAAGTGCTAAAACTCATTTTGGAAAATTAAAAATAAAATTAAAAATAAATAAAATTTTTAAAAAATAAAGAATTCTTTAAAATGGCAGGCTGCCAGAAGCTGATGGTTAAGAAATCAAACTATTAACACCGTATTTATTCTCCATTTTCCTTGCTCTGCCTAGAGGTTCAGATTGCTTCACTCACCTCACCACTAAGTGCAATTAATATATCTGGCAAAACTCTTCAGTTACCAGAAAAGTCAAGATAGTCAAATTTAGGACATTGACTGTACTTATTATGTGAAAGTGCTTGAAATATCACTTTGAAAAACACTTATCCGGAGACACAAACAACCTCTACGCTAGAGGAGCCCTTCCTCAGAAGTAGCCCACGACATGGTCAGGATGAAATCAAAATCCATCTGCTTTTTGTACTGCAAACAGGTGGCCAGAGTTTAAAATTTACATGCATTCCTCAAATTTCCACTGACTACAGCACACAGCACATTTTTATACAGTTTATTCCAATTCTTGTGCAACCTTCACATCTGTTGGAAAACATAATAAATACGGGCTGCATCTAACATGACAGACCAAATCATCACCTGCCAGAGCAGCTTCAAAGCTTTTAGATGCATAGCAAAAATCAAAGCAATTCTACTAGACCCTGCCACTTTGTCCCTAGGGCTCAGATCAGCCCCAGGGGATGGTGACCACCCTGCTACGGGAACCAGAGACCGGACCCTGCAGCGCTGCTTTCTCTGTGGCATGGCTTTGGAACTCTTAGCAGCAGGATGAGACACACACTTGCACCTAACAAGTGCACTGTTCAACATCTGTTAGAAAGTGTTGGTTTTTATCTCAATTGTGTTTTAAATGTTGCTTTTAATATTATAGACATCTATCTTCAAGAGCAAATGGCATAAATAACAGTTTTCTTTTTCTCTTGTTATTTTAAACTAAATGGAGTAACACCTCACAACTACAAAGAAGATTCTGAAAAGACGGATCTGAGCCTAAGCCAGAATTTTTGAAGAACCTGAAATAGTAACTTCTGTCTGCCAATGCAAATACCGACAAACTAAATTATTGACACAGATGATGATGCAACTGTTTACCAAAGGATATAAACATGGACAGGGCACTGAAAACTGCAAAATCTCGAAGCACATGCGCGCTTGACATCGCCCTCTACCACCACACTACACTGAGAACAGCTGGGCTGACCTGCCTCACGTGAGGATTCAGTTGCTCTGCCCATGTAGAAATCAGTGATTGCAAGGAATGCGAGCCACAGCCTGAAATACTAGTTTCCTTTTTTCTTCCCATTAATTAGAATCCCCGATAGAATTTGGATTTGTGACTTCTGTATTAAATTATTTTATAATATCCTGCTTTGTACTGGGTAGCATATACAATAAATGGAAAACAGACACAATCACTCTGAGATTTCATCCATTCTGAATGTCCAATAGATTTATATGCATAGAATCTATTTTTGTCTTCCAAACAGTCCAGTCTGGAAATATACCGAGTTCAACATACTGTACTCAGCAGACATTTAGTGCATGTTCTGAGCAGTTAAAAATCATAGAATCATAGAATGGCTTGGGTTGGAAGGGACCTCAAAGACCATCCAGTTCCAACCCCCCTGCCGTGGACAGGGCTGCCAGCCACTAGCTCACTAGATCAAACTGCCCAGGAACCCATCCAGCCTGGCCTTGAACACAGCCAGGGATGGGGCAGCCACAGCTTCTCTGGGCAGCCTGTGCCAGCGCCTCACCACTCTCTCAGTGAAAATCTGCGTATTGGAACAAAAGAGTAGGCCAGTACCAGCTTGGGTTGATAGGCTTGCATTTAAAACATACAAATGCATCCCAGAGCATGCAAATTTTGTGTTAGGAATAGACAATATCACTGTTAACCATGGATGGTGTTACTGTCATGGCCACCTATTTTTGGCAAGACTCAGTTCAAACAGATTTCTTAATTTAACCATGTAAATCCCTTTCCAGTCAGCTTTCCATCAAATTTACAACCATTATAAATGTCTGTTCTTAACATGAATTCACAAAATCACCTATATAGCACTGCAATCTGTGTGCAAAGAAGTGAATTACATATCAAGCGCAGCTTAAGTATCTATAATAAATTCAAGTAAATATTAATATATTTTAAAAGCAATTATTTACAATTATATTTCCCTAAATATACTTCCAGATAGATTCCATGAAATCAGTGTTAAAGCTCAGAATATAGAACACAGAAATAATATATGGCTGCTCTTAGTAACATTATTAAACTGCACAGTAATCACAGAGTACCACTATAATAATAATAAATATTATCTTACAAAAGTGTCCATTTCTACTGTGCCTCAGGCTCAATTACCTCAGCCAGGTGCCTTAGCTTATAAGAGCAAGATGTATTTTGAACCATTGCCTTCACACCAGGAGGTGTCCATCCATACACCTGAAACACGGTTCTACGTTCACATCTCTCATTTTCCTCTCCTTCAGTCACTGCACCCCTGCTTCCCACAAATTTGTATCCTGCCTAATGCTTACAAAAACTAGATACATATAATGAGAGATCAATAAAAAAAACATCTGACAGTGATCATTAGTAACCCAAGCATGGAAGGAAAAATCTACATTTCATGTGTCTTTATAATTGATTGCATCCCACCTTACCACTAAAGAACAACAGCACATTTTCCACTATTTTAATACATATGGGAACCTGAGACATGGCCAGGAAGGCTCTTTCATACGGAAATAGCTTCAGTCTTCCAGAGTTCAGGAAAGTATTCCATTCCTTTTTAAATATCTCCCTAATCCCAAGGCAAATTAATTCAAAAAATGTGGAATAAAAATCAGTCTGAGGGGCCAGGCTAGCACAAAGCTTGATGAGATTTCTTTTCAGTCCTTGGCCAGAGTTTATTTCCCTTCTCATTTACACTCAACAAACAATCATTTCTGCATTTTCTCTCTCTTTTGTTTTATTACTCTGACTTACTCAAAATAAATAAATAAATAAATAAATAAAGTCCTGATCTAGGCTATGGCACCCGCCTAAAACGGAACCTGCATCGTGAGAGAAAAGAATCATCGAGCAGAGATGCCATACTCAGCTGCACCTCCTTCTCTGGCACTATTCTTTTTTGGTCTCAGATCTATCAGTCACCAAAAGATAGTTTAAGGTTAGCAAGCACTATCAAACAGGCAGTGAGAGGACACCATTTTCATTGGCTTACAGGGCATTTAGCTGATGCTCAAAGTGCATCATGGCAAAATGGCACGGTGATGCTAGCTATCTGTGGAAACCCGTGCTGCAGCCCACCAGCTGCCCCTGCAGAAGGAGCTCCAAAGAGCCTTTAATCAGCCATGCTCCAGCACTTCCTAAATGTGGTGTCTGGATGCTCACCACACAGCGTGTTTGGAAAATGGAAGGCAGGCACGTGAGGAGCATTTTCCTTGCAGTAAAACAAGCCCACAGTTTGTAGCTGTTCAATTCCAGCTTCCACAAGCTGCAGCAGTGTCCAGGATCCCCTACTCTACCAGCCACAGTGTTCAGCATGAACTGAAAGCTTCTAAGCCACTGGGGCAAATTCAAGTTAAGGCCTACGCACACATGGCCTTAGCTCATCTATAAAGGACTCTACGTTCTGTAAAACACTATCAGAAATCACTGTTCCAATGCTTTCTGTTCTACCCCTTCTTCTACGCAGAAGGAAAGGATCTCTCTCTTAGCCTTCACTCCTGCACAGTCAACCAGCCCTCCAAGCGCTGACGGCAGCCTTCAGCAATCACTGTGCTTCCAAGAAGGGAAAGGCAGCCAGACTGTTCTAGTTCATGGGGTCTGGGTGCACAAGCAAGAAACAGCTTGTAGTAAGAGGTCTTCTACCTGACCCCTGAGAAGAGCAGCCAAGCTGAAGTCTCAAAGAGAAGCCACAGATTTGAGAACAGTTGCCCAGAATTTATTTAGACAAATAGTCATTATACCACCTCTCCTCCTCTCATTTAAAAGGAAAACAAACAAACAAAGGTAGTAAAGTACAAAACACCATTTTTCCCCAGACTGTTACAGACTAGCTATTTTAAAACTCTTAAACAATATCTCTTAGCTGCAATTTACTTTTGAAGCCCATCAATACCATTTTTTCCTTACGGAAACATTGTAGCTGAACAGATTTTGAAATTTCTAGGAGCAATGGTACAAAAAGCCATTTGGAACATATCCTAAGCCATACTGTATTTAGTTTTAGTCTGGGTAGACCTTCCCAGGAATATCAGATACACGCATTCTATGTTCTAAATCGTCCCTGTTTTAATATGTATGCTGTGTAATTCAACAAAACTGTGTAAAATAAAACAACAAAAAACAAGTTTTAAAATCTTCACTTAGAATTAAATTTTAACTTATATAGACCTAATAGAAATACAATGTCTAGACTAACATTTCTGGCTTCCACCATAACTTAGGAAATCATCTATGTCTCCTGTTACTCATGAGCACAACACTTTTACCTTAACTAAACTCCTTCCAAGGAATATTAAGCAGAATAATTATTGCATTATTACACTGAATATTAAGTATAGTACGTCCCGTTTCTGCCTCAGATATACCCAAACATAACCACTTCCTTCAGTACTAAGGAGTAATGAGTAGGGGCTGTGTTACACTATCTGTTCCCATGTTCTCATGGTAAGTCTCAAGATGGAAGGTATTTTTCTTAGAACTATATATCCTGGGTTATGCTTTTCATGAAGATTTAAACTGTCATGGAAAAAAAAGACAATTCTATTGCCAAACTTGCTTGTGGACAAAGGAAAGCTTTAAAATATAAACTCTAAGTATTTTGTTGTGGTTTTATGTTCTGTTTTGTTTTTTAAAGGGGGGTAGGGAGGGCTACAAACAAGCCCAGAAGCCACCTAAAAAACTAAGCTTACAATTATTTCAGCAGGACTTATGATTCTGGAAGGTTTGGAGTAGGCAATACTGATATGTATTGTTAGAAGCATGTATTTGGGATGGCATACTCTTTCTTACCAAATCTCCAAATTTCTTCTGTCTCTTGGACTTTGGTCCTATTCATTTACTAAAATATTCCATCACCACCTCCTAAACTTCTCTATTGTCCTTTCAGAAAGAAAATAATCACCCTAAGTTCTGCTACTTTCTTTCTCTCTAGCTGGACTACCAGGCTTCAGACTACTCCTAGCCTATTTGTGTTCCTTAACTGATATAGTTGTGGTTGAGTATGAAAAAGAATAAATATAGATAAGAGCATAATTCTTAATTCAGAAATACAAATTTGTGTTCTTTCATTGGAAGTTGTCCAAGTTTTGCTGTTTTTTGTTTTGTTGTTGAGTTTGTTTTTTAAACAGCAGTACAACTATCATTAAAAAATGCAGTGTAAAATCCCAGTGGAGACAAGATTAACCTTACAGTAAAATCCAGGCTGTTTTTTCTGCAGTTGCATGACTAAATGCATGTTAATTATCTTGCAGTGAAAACACATCTTCTTGGCACTGGGGAGAAAGCTATTCTTTTGTTCACTTTGGCACAAAAAAAAAAAAAAAATCTCAGATCTCATTTTCCAAATTGATTTCATCTTGTACTAATGAAACATTTTATAGAATCATTGAGAACATGTAAGCTCTCATTTTGGTAGCTGGTAATAACCCCAAGGCACCTTTGGGTTCCTCATATCAATACACTTACAAACCATTAAAGCACTGTAGTTTTAAGCAGCTAAAAGTAGACAGACAAAAGACATTATAAGAATGTCATTTAAAATCACATGACATAGAAGTAACATTATATACAGGCTTATTCAATAATTTGATGTTGCAGAAGTCCATTCTCCAGAAAAGAATGAATCAGAGACAAATATTAATCTGAAAGTCTAGAAATTAAGATAAAAGTTCAATCGTTCATAGACAAGCATGCCCTTTGTCTTTTGCCATAAATCCAACAGAATTATACTGAAACCTGAAATCTATAATGAGGTCATCTCAATATGACAGCTTTCAGGCAAAAACTGAAATAATCTGTCAAGCTGTTCCTGAATTACACATTGTCACTTGCCAGAAGGGTGTCCTTAACTGTGCATTTCCTAGGCTTCAAACATGCAGGAAGATCCTACTTCGGTTTATTTTCTAGAACTTCTAGAAAATTGACAGTAATTACATTTCCTGCAGCCCAGCTTCTTGGCACTTCTTGTGCAAGAAAAGAAATGCATGAGACAAATTGTAACTAATATATTCCAACAGCCAGCACATTCCTTATTAACGTATTAAAAGGACAACCAGCACCCAGAACTTGCTCATTAACACTGCAGTTAGACTGCTGATTGTGTGTGCTAATAAGCCATGAGGAAGACTAAATACACTGGCCTGCTGCCCTAATAGTGGTGGCTGTGAAGAGCAGAATGAAGCACAGGGTAAGAATTTGAGAACTCTGACTTCCTCCTGTCTACCTACACTTGGGCCTTCCCTGTCTGAAATGATATTTTATATATATATATATATATATATTTAACTATACCTACCTCTAATTTCTGTGTCTTCATTTTACATCCCACAGCTGTTAAATGCACAGAGGTTGGATCACACCTCCTAGCAAGGCCAGGGCCATGCCAAGAGCAGGAGACAACCAAGGAAGGCGCAATGGGGACATCCTGGCTCAGGCAACCTGGTGCCCTCCATGGCTGGCAGGCAGGGGAGGAGGTGGCAGATCATCAGGTCTCCAGTGAGCTCCCACTGAGCTTCACCCACTGAAAGGTGCGATGGAATTGCTGCAGTGCCATGTCAAAGAGGACCAAGTACAGATAAAGCTGAGGGGAGGTCTCAGCTGTCTGCTCAATTGCAGATTTTAGACCCTGAGAGATAGTGCAGGTAAACTGCACATGCCCTTTCACATACTCATTCGCTTATCTTCCCTGCAGATTAATGTACAGAAACAACTTCCTCCCCCATTTTGGCTGTATTTAGTCTATTGTTTCTAAGAGTCTATGGTTTCCAATGTATAAAATATGGGCTTAATAAGAGTCATCTTTGGCAACGTGTCATATCCAGTCATGGTTTAGATTCATAACAGCAAATTTTTCATAAAGTATATGAGATCTTCATCAACACTAGTGGTTGGCAGCCCTGTCCATGGCAGGGGGGTTGGAACTAGATGATCTGTGAGGTCCCTTCCAACCCAAGCCATTCTATGATTCTCCTCCCACAAAACACCTACATACTCATCCTAAACAACACAAAAAAAAACACACACAGACAAAAAAAGAAAAAATAACACAAACAAATTCACATTTACTTTACTCCAAGAGTACCAAGTATTCATCATATTCATTGATAGAAAAACATCAGAGGGGACACTCCTTTGTAGCATAATCAAGCAGTCTGAACTTGGTTTATCTTCCCAGACTGTAGGATACAACTCAATTATAAACAAAAGGGAGCACAGGTATTTTGCTGCAAAACGGATTCCAGATCATGAGAACAGCAAAAGCTCAGTGATGAGCCCTGACCTGCAGCCAGTTGTGTGTTTACTGTCGGGTTCTGGCAGGTCCAACTACTCACAGTCGATTTTCCTCAAACCGAAATCCCAACACGTCGGATGTGCTATTCATATAAGGGAAATCTATTTACTTTCTTCTTGATGTACCCCCTGTTGCAGCTGAGCTAGGGATTCCTGAGTGCTCCTGCCTCCTCCTGCTCTGGCTTTTTCCCTCCTGCTCTTGACATTGCCTTGGGAAACTGGGCTCTCCGTGTCCCAAATTTGCCTGGCCACGACCATGTTCTCGACTGGTCCTTTGGACTGATGAGTCCTGGCTGCCTTCAGGGATCAACCTGCTCCCTCAGAAACCCCAGTGCCCTGCTCTTGGCTGCACCTCTCACTTCTCTACAACTTGCACAGCCTTCTCCAGGCTCACCATTTAGCGTCTGAATGCTGATTTAGCATATGCAAGTGTTAATGTGCTTGCTGATTTTATTCTCTAGTTGCACCATTTGTAATAGCTGTCTAATTCCCTTAT
Source organism: Alectura lathami (assembly GCA_013399715.1). NCBI lineage: Eukaryota > Metazoa > Chordata > Aves > Galliformes > Megapodiidae > Alectura > Alectura lathami. Next base: position 99,876 of record VXAV01007407.1, on the reverse strand, counting down.
TAACACAAACTAAAATTAAAATTTGAGGTGAAGTGCATGCCCAGTCAAGGAACTTTCTGGCATTTATACAGTTTAAAATATCACACTAATTCATTACTAACTTAAATGAGTCTGCAAATTATCCTTCCAAAACTAATTGCAGGGTGGCAAATGACAAAAATAAAGTTTGAATATTACTTCAACTGCAAGAGAGCCACAAAAACACATATAAGCAGCGCAGAAGAGAAACCTAACCTGGGTCCACATTCATTTACAGACGTAGGCCACCAAGTGATGTTCTAAATGCAACAACATTGCAGCCCTCTAAGCAAGGCTGGCAGGTAGAACACAGGGCACAGAGCCATGCTCTTCTGGACTATCAGTTGAAGGCTGTGGGGTGTATGACAGAAAGCAGCACTAGATGCCTGCATGTAGGCAACTGTTATATCCCAAGTCCAGCACAGCCTGCCAGTATGACCCTTAAGGAAGCTGTGTTCCTGAATATTTTCCTGGATGGAACAGAAATAAGTAGCTTGTACTGGCTGGGCAAACCGATTTATGCCAGTGCCCATAGTCCTAGTTTATTTGAAGTGGGTAAAGACTCCACTTAATTTTACATATTTGTGCTATTTAATTGCCCATCTTGACAGTTGATCATTCTTTTCTGCATCCCCGAAATAAGCTGGTGAAAGTTAAACTCATTTGTCATTTATTACAAAAGTCCTGAACGGCAATAAAAGAATTACAATTGGGTAAAACCACTATAAATGGATAACCATCTACTATTTGCATAGCTAGTTTGACTAAGGTGAGAGCAGCAGCAATTCACCTGTGGCTGCATTTCATTGATCCTCATTGTGCAATATTCAGGGTTCTGTCTCAACTTACAGAAAACGTCTTCTCCAAGGAGTGCAAATGCATGGCTGCATCGGACACACTGCCACGCCATTTCTCTAGCAGGTTTGGTCATGCAGTTGTGCTCCGGATCACTGCTGGCACTAGCATGCAAACTTCATGCTACTTTCATATAACCTATGCACAGGGTTGGAAGATTTTAGTAATTGCAGAATAACTCACATTTTTGTTTGACTCAGCTCCAGTTTCATCTTGCATGTCTAGCTTTGCAAAGACCTGATGTCTGAATTCAAATGGAATTATTAGGTAATCTCCTAGCACTAAAATTATTTAGAGCCTTGGGTCACTCATATTTAGCTGTATTTGGAAAATGAAAATAATTTATCACATTTTTAGCTTGTGTAATTAACATCAAACTTTTGCTACAAATGTCAATGAGGTTGGAAATATTTTGCTGATATCCAAGAAGAAGGGCAGAGGTTGTTAACTAATTCTAAAGTAGTTTGAACCTCTGACGCAGCATTGCACATAATGGAATCAGAGACTGAATCAGCAGATTTTATGCCTAAAAAAAAAAGTACAAAATAAAACTCAAACTTTTTTAAAATGTATTTTTCTTACTGATCCCTTTTCCTGTTCATTGAATGAATTCAGGTAAGACAGACTGTATGCTAAGTTTCCTGTACAATCTCTTCCTTAGGGAATTAGGATACTTACCTTTGCATTATGTAAGTTTTATAATATACATACATCATGTGTACATTTTTTAATATTTCAAAAGTATATAGTTTGAGAATGCTATATTTAAAAGTTACAATTAATACTCTGCAAGAGTTATTTGTGAAGTTCATATTTTATGCTGATCTTTTTCCATTGTCTTATAAAACATTAATATTTTAAGATGGTGTTAAGTTTATGTAGGAAGACATAATTAATTCCATTAAGAGCTATTAAGAACTTTGAAGTTTCAAAAACCTTAGGTTATATAATATTACTTTGTTCCTATTTTACAGTGGAGGAATGCAGAATATTTGAAAGTTGTCCCTTGTTTCTGGTTGTTCAGCTGGAAAGATTTCTTTTATTGTTGTTATCTAATGAAATGATGTACAACTACCACTCAACCTGAAGTAAAAAGGGCAAATAAATTGCTCCTTTCAAATTCAAGCCCAAAAATCTCCCAATTTAGAACACTGAAATCTTTACCTCTTTGAAATAGTAGGCCTATTCANACCTTAGCCTGTACTTAGCTGGAAACATTAAGTGACCTTTTTTTTTTTTTTTTTCCTAGCTACATTCTATTTAACACCTAAGTTGTGTAAATTACTACCTTTATAAATCTGGAAACCATTTTTCAGTGAAATCTATTACCTTGCTTAATTTACTTGCTTCTTAATAGCAACACCGATTTGGTTGTTGACATTTTTTCAACATTTCTTGCCTAACCATATATTGCGAGAAGTCACTTAGCTCTGCTCCATG
>VXAV01007407.1:79399-91882 GCA_013399715.1 Alectura lathami | reverse complement strand
AAAAAAAAAAAAAAAAATCAGATGCACTTTGACTCCAAGAGAATACTTCTCAAAAAAACCGCAGTCAGTTTTTACCATAGGTGGTTGGAATACGTCTGTTTTTTTCTACTCTCTGTTCTGTCCTTCCTACAGACACATACCAGCCTGTTCAAGGTTTCACCAAATCTTTCCTTCTGACTAGAAAACGTCTGTTCATGCCCAGGCCAAACAGTACATGCTAGCACACATAACAGTGACCTTTCTTGCTGCAGAAAGTTTCTCTGATTAAGCACTATCTAAAGCACTTGCACAACATACCACTGGAGCCTTAATTGCATATGACACCCTGAAGTTTCAAGAGCTAAGAAAACCTGAGTTTTGCAAGCATGCCAGACTCCTCACAATAATGCAGAGAGCACTACCACAGGTGCTGGAAAACTCATTATGCTTGTAGTTGGACAAAGAAAAACGTTGCCCCTCAGGCTCTTTGTGTGAAGACTATTCAATTTCCAAAACCAGAGCTGTCTGGTAGCAGGCTCCTACACGTTTGCCACAAGAAGAGGAGAGAAGAAAAATAAAAATGTGCAATTTCTCCCAGCCTCAGATCTCTTACTGGGCTGCCAACAAGTATAGCACAAGTCTACATCATCCTTAGGAACAAGGGATACATTTTGTTCAGTCAGGCTTGAAAGAAACATTTCAGATGCTGAAAGAGATTGTGTTGCATTGCACAGAAAAATATGAATATAACTGCTATCATTGTATATTACCTGTAATGCCCTACAGATTACACAGCAGCTACTTTTCTTTTTAATAACCCTGTATTCCCCCAAAAAAGGCTTTGGTATTCATAATCGAACAGAAGATACTAGCTAACTTTTCACTGTTGCAGAAGCTACTGTCAGTCAGAACCATACATGATTTATTTTATTCAGCTTGCTTTAACCATAGTTGGTTTATACCATTTGTTGTCTTAAAGGACAGCCACCAATACTAGAAGCATTGCTTTTGCAGGACACACGAAGGGGCAAGAGCAGCCTTTCCTGCATCGGCTCAGAAATCACTTGCCAAATCCCCATTATATTTATGCTAGATAACCCAGAAGAGGTTAAAAAAAAAAAAAAAAAAAAAGAAANTAAAAAAAAAAAAAAAAAAAAAAAGTGAAAACATTGTACCTGTTGAAACAAATACTAAGAGAACATGGCCTAAGCAAATAGTTCTACCTTCCAACTTCACAGTTTGTTACACATCAGAAAGGCTCAAACTGATTAGCTGCTTGCATTGCCTGACTATGACAAAACATCCTAAAGCTAGACCTGCCATTTGAATAAACAGCCATAAGTCAATACTGTCTGCAAACTTTGGAAAAACACTGTCCTGGTATTTACATTACATTACATTATGAACAGCATTACATTGTATAAACAAATTAGTAAGTTCAATGTCTTCCAAACCTCAGGAAAGAATTTCACTCTGTCAGCCTCCATACAGGAAAAGATTTTTTTAAAAAGCGTGCAAGGAAGAACACGATGAAGACTAAGTTTAGTCATCTTATGAAGAAATAAAATCCAAATCAGGAAAAATCATTCTGGTTTTCATTTTCTTTGTGACCAGAAGTATAAACTGGTAGTTCTAGCAGTCACTGGAAACTAGTATTACTAGAAGTGTACCGTTTGGCCAAATCAGTTCCAAACTCTATGGATTACACTGTTGCACATACCAGACCTCAAATTATCACCCAGTTTAAGCAAGCTTAATTCTACCCCAAACTCAAGGCCTTCCTGAACATTATGTAGCTTTTTGTACAATTCACCAGGAGTCCATCTGTAACACTAAGCATATGGATCTCCTTTAACATCCTGAAAGCCTTCCCTTGCCTGCTCTTAGCGCAGAGATCCTGCAATTCTTGCTCTTGAGTCAGATTTGAGCAAAGAGCAGGCTCCCATCCAAGCTGCTGAGATTCTCATAGTTTTCACTGAAACCAGAAACCGGGGTATGTTTATGGGTTCATGTTTACTCATAACTGGCAGCAACATTCAGTCAAAATCATGTGAATTTGGGCAGGAAGACTGCATAGCCTAATCTGGGGGTGGATTATGAGCAGTCTGCATACCTCTAATACTCCAGTGATAACAGCTTTTTAAAATGCTGCTTATATGAAAATAATCTCTATGTGCACCTACATTTTTTTTGGTATAATTGATTCAAGATATCTAAGATAACTTCTTTTTTATTACAAGTAACTTCCTGCTACACTTCTTCTCTTAATAACTTCTTACTTCAGATGAATAGATCATAGAATGGTTTGGGTTGAAAGGGAGCTAAAAGACCATCTAGTTCCAACCCCCTGCCATGGGCAGGGACACCTCCCACTAGTCCAGGTCGCTCAGAGCCCCATCCAGCCTGGCCTTGAACGCTTCCTGGGAGGGGCCATCCACAGCATCTCTGGGCAGCCTGTGACAGTGTCTCACCAACCTCACAGGAAAGAATTTCTAAATCTCCCCTCTTCCAGTTTGTGGCCATTACCCCCTATCGCTACATGCCCTTCTGAAGAGTCCCTCCCAGCTCTCCTGCAGGCCCCCTTCAGGTACTGGAAGGCCAATCTCAGGTCCCCCTGGAGCCTTCTCTTCTCCAGGCTGATCAACCCCAGCTCTGTCAGCCTGCCTTCACAGGGGAGGTGCTCCAGCCCTCTGGTCATCTTTGTGGCCCTCCTCTGGACCCCTCCAACAGCTCGATGTCCTTCTTGTGTTGGGGGCCCCAGAACTGGACGCAGCACTCCAGGTGGGGTCTCACAAGAGCAGAGTAGAGGGGCAGAATCCACTCCCTCGCCCTGCTGGTCACACTTCTCTTGATGCAGCCCAGGACGTGGTTGGCCTTCTAGAGGCTGCAAGCAAGCACTGTTGGCTCATTTTGAGTTTTTGATCTACAGACACACCCAAATCCTTCTCCTCAGAGCTGCTCTCCAGCCATTCTCCGCCCAGCCTGTATTTGTGCTTGGGATTGCCCCGATCCAGGTGCAGGACCTTACACTTGGCCTTGTTGAACTTCATGAGGTTGGCATGGGCCCACCTATCCAGCCTGTCCAGGTCCCTCTGGATGGCATCCTTTCCCTCTAGCATGTCAATGGCACCACACAGCTTGGTGTCATCTGCAAGCTTGCTGAGAGTGCACTCGATTCCACTGTCCATGTCACCAACAAAGATGTTAAAGAGCACTGGTCCCAGTACCAATCCCTGAGGGATGCCACTTGTCACCGGTTTCCATATTGACATTGATCCTGATGTTGTTGCCCTCTTTCAAGTGAAAAACTGAAATAATTGAAGTTCTCATTCATTAAGGTAGACAGGCAAACATAGCTAAGCACAAGTCATGTCATTCTAAGAAAGAAGGCTATTCACGTGCCTGAAGTGAGATTCTAAAGTACTCCACTGAATGGGAGAGTTAAAACTACCAAATATTTAATTTCTGTGTTCATTACATTCAAACACAAACAAAATACACTGCCCATCTTGCATGGTGCCTGTAAAATAGCTAAATTCCCTCCTAGGGTTTCCTAGGAAACCAGGGCAGGCTCACAGAAACACAGAACAGCTGGAGGAAAAAAAAAAAAAAAAAAAAAAAACACCACTAGTAAGTGCTCCATACCCTCAATTGTAAAACCACGAAAAAGATAATATCACTAATAAAAATTAGAGCAGTATAATTCACAGCAGTTGGCCCTGGCATCCTTCCTAAGGGCAAATAGGCATAGCCTGAAGAGATCAAGATTTAACCCTTCCCTCCCTTTCACTCCATGCAGTCACCCAAAAAAAAACTAAAGAAACTGAAATGTGCACATTTTGACCCAAAATGGTAAAGCTGCAAAGTCTTGGTCTACATAGTAAAAGGAAGACAATTCCAGCAGGGAGGTGTACGTACTGAAACCTGACAAGCCACAATTCCTGTGGTTCACTGTCTAGAGAATTCTTTGCAGAGGAGCCAGATTCCACCTCTGAAACGAGTCAGCTCTTCAATACGAAAATCCATGCAATGCGATTCAACAAAAATATTATTAGCATGATGACTTGGAATGCAGATTACAGTAATTCCCTAAGGCTTCATTTGAGATCAAGGATCCTTTGTGTTCAACAGCACTGCACAAATTCATAGGAAGGTCCTGCATTTTACAGTAACATCAAATCAAATCACACAAACTACTCAATCTCAGTATCCAGGTTTAGACAAAATTTTCTCTGAATACAGCAAAAGTTTCAAACAGAAAAATGGAAAACAGATAACGAACAACCAGACTAACTGAAGCCCTGATTTCTGAAGTAGACTTCTGGCACTCTGTCAGTCATCAGGATGATTTTAATATCCATTGCTGTAATAGCAGGCATACTGTTTTGTTGGCTCTTCCTTCCCCACACAGATCCATTTTCCATGTTCTGCTTTCCTTGTCGCCAGCCTTGATGTCTCTTACATCAGGTTCTTCACTTCCTTTCTTCCTTTGTTGCCAATGCAAGTTCCAGTGTTTTCTGACTCTTGCCAAAACAAGCATTTAAACATCTGGAACTCATCCCACATTACCTTCACCATTGAGATGTGTTTGCCTTGCAGCCTAGTTCCCACTCAATGCAAATGGCTGATGTCTTGAAACTTCACGTTATATAAAATGTATTTTATATGTATCAGATGCACTACGTATTACATCCATCTAAACTTTAACATGCATTAAGTTACAAACACATCTGAATTTCTACGAAAAATGTATTTCCACAAGTTGCTTTCAGTCTAAACATTCTTGATTTCAAAAAGTTCTAAATTAAGGGTATTTGAAATAAATATGAAATATAACATTACAGTCAGAATTGTGTTCTTTTTCTAGTGCATGCAATTTGAAATTAAAATACTTTTTTCACTAAGATGCCCCATAAACAAAGGCTTGGATAAATAAAATGGGATTCCAGATGAAAAATAGAGAACTTTCTCAGTGATCTGCCTATAGTAAGGACATCAAAGTACTTTGATCTGAACATTAGGTTTATGAAAGTCTCAACAATGTCTTCAGAAGTTGTTGCCACATGCATTCCCCTTCACTACTCAGACAACTCAAGCTGTTTTTAAAGGTTCCGTTTTATAAAATACAGGACTGTTAACAAACCAAACGCTACGTCCCATGAGAGGCAATGTACACTTACTGCACCAATTCGGTCTTGTAAGCCTTTCACTAAAACCATTTTAATGCCTCACATTCCTGAAGAAACACTGCTAAGGCTGATATCTAGCATTATAAAAAGCTCTTCCATGTTTCACATCAATCAGTATCAAGAAAAAATATATATACACCTTTAACTTAGGGGTTTCTTGATCTGCATCATGAACCTAAGAAGATAAGAATTGTTTAGATTGATATCCAATAGATTTTTGATTTTTTTTTTTTAATTAGAAGTACTTTTTTGGCGAGGGTACCTTAAATTTCCATCTTACTGTAGTTTTTTCCATAAATTACCATTTGGGATGGGGTTGGACTTGAACATCACTTGTCATCACTGAAGGATGAACAAAAGCTTCACTTTCCATTTCTCTTCCTTTTTTACCTAACTTGGGTCATGAGAACACTGTTTTCCTCTGCTAGCTCCTACTATGTGACAAAGAATTGCATTCTTAGTTTTACCCTCCTCTGAGCACACAGCATAATGCAAAATCAATTTTTTGTTTGTGTTTTTTTAATCATCAGTCCATCCTACACTTTGCTAAGATAGTTCTGTTCTTTGTGATTTTTACCCATATTTTTGCACAGATTGCAAGTATTTCTTTCCTCATTCTCATCTGTGAAATTCATTAACACATTTCTTCTTTCCTGACCTAGATGACCCCCGAACACAGTCTGTAAAACACGAGGTATCAGCCACAATGAAGATGCATTGCTCTTAATCATGTACCTTTAATTAATTTTCCCACCACATCTGCAACATTCAAGCCAACGCTGGTACCAAATGCTTTATTAGCAGTGAAATGCTTTTGCACCAACAGAGCATAAAGCCATCAACCAGCAGTCTTTTGAAACTATCTGGAGAAAAAAAAAAAAAAAAAAAAAAAAAAAAAAAAAAAAAAAAAAAAAAAAAAAAAAAAAAAAAAAACAACAAAACAAAAAACAAAAAAAAAAAAAAAAAGCCTTTGCAATGTCTGTCTGTAACAACAGCCATTTACACTATAACTCCATAGCACACGCCATGAATAAGTCTAAAGTTCTGTTCTAGGGGACAGGCAGATGCTACAGTACCATCTGTGAGTCTGTACCCCCAAAATNGATGAATAAATGACAAATTTTCCCAAACTACAACAAATGGCCTTTTGCTGTACAATCTCAGCTGAAGCCCTCAGTGATTAACTTCCACTGTAGCTCATGCAGGTGACAGGTTTCTACAGGCCTGGTCACAGGTACCACCAGAAATGCTCTCCTTTTTACTGGACTTTGACTGTTTTAAGCTGATGTCTTAAAGTGAGATTTCAACCACGGATCTCAACACTGTGCCACGGNGGCCTGGTCACAGGTACCACCAGAAATGCTCTCCTTTTTACTGGACTTTGACTGACTGTTTTAAGCTGATGGCTTAAAGTGAGATTTCAACCACGGATCTCAACACTGTGCCACGGGATGCTGCAACCCAACTGCTGAACATGCCAAGTTAAGTATTTGGAAAACATAAGGCACTGAGTGAAAGAACTACTTCAAGACAGGTTGGAAGTGAGATGAAAACAATCACCACAAGACAACAATCACTTTGTCATTATATCAAGTTTTCATTACATCGAAAAACTTGGTAGAACCCTGTAAAGAAATTGTTTGTGTAGAGGTGAATATAAAACAGGTAAGCAAGCATGCACAGATTCCATTTACTGATTGTTTTAATTTTTCCCCTTAAATATTTTTGTTTGGCGTATTGGGATGTTTAACAAGACAGGAGACATGGAACCTTAGACTGGAAAGTGATTTTGATAAATGAATTAGTAAAAAATCAAGGTCTTACATGATCTTCTGGAAGAGGGAGGGCTGCTTTAAAGCAAAATCTCAGCATCTCCTCTGAAGGTACCTTAATAGTGCGGTTATCTGGGGACAGGTAGCAGAAGCTCTTCCCAAATGAGAAGCATTTCTTCCTGGTTTGTGTCCTGTATTTTCCTTGCCGTTTCAGAGTACAGTATTAGTCATGTACCCATTGGGCCAAAACACAGACACATGACGATACCTTTGACTTCTCCTTCTTCTCTTCCTACACTATGCTGTTGTTGTACTTTAATTTTTCACTTCAGATTCTCAGCTTGCTGAAGGATACCAGCAAGTGTTTTATTGGGAAAAGATATTGTATGGACCTTCTCAATCAGCCATCTACTGCACAGCAGGGAACAGGCCTCAATGAAACAGTTTACTCTTGTTCCTATTCTCAATGAGTTCATGTCCAGAACTCTGAATTCCTGCCAGCAGTATCAGAGTTACTGTTTGTGTTTCTATTTAGCCCCATTATCCCAAGAACTGGGGCACAGACATTCACATTAATTCTCTAGTCCACCCTTTTTACCGTTACATAGACAAAAGGCTATAAATGAAAACCACTGAAGACATAAAACACTGGAAGCTTTTCAGTATAAAGACTGCCTCATTATATCATTCTCCCCACTGTACTATTGACAAAAAGATACAGAAAAGCACAAATTCTCCAAAACTCCAGTCAGCCTTCAGTTGCAGCAGCATGACCAAGGAACAACCTTAGCCTCTCCAGAGATGAGTCTTTCCTTCAGCAGCTAATACAAACAGAATCTCAAGGGTCTGCACCAACAGAGGTTTCCTGTACAAGACAGCAGCACACCTCTGTCCCCCTGACAATCCTCCTTAGCCTTCATTCTGAAGTAACACAAGACCCTTCCACAGCAAACATGGGTGGGAGAGCAGAGTAATGGAATTGTTCTCACTGCGAGAATAAAAGACAGCACAGCAGGCTATTAAAAATTTAGGTTGCAGGAAAGGAAAGATAATTGTAAGCAACTGTTTAGAGCTTTTCATTACCACAGCACCAAGTGTTTTTCAGCATCCAAAGTTCTCTGTATGCTATTATTTTCATAAATGTAAATCAACCTATGAAACAATATTTTTGAAAATAAATTCAGTTGCAGCAAACATCTCCCCTGGCTGACGCTGCATGTCAAAGTTTTCAGCAAGGCAGATGGGAACCGAAGCCTGATGCAACTCAACAGAAAGTAATGGATGAACATATAATTAACATAAGAACCCCATGTGAAAAAAATTGCCATCAGTATTTCTATGCACAGTGTGTGTAGCTCCCAACTATATCTGAGCATTAAAAGACAGTCACAGAATATTCTAGAGTTGTATTTTCCATAAAGAGTGAAGTCCTAATATAGACTCAAAATAAATTCACAATCATCAACAATTTCCATGGTCTGTAGTAAGGATGTGTTAAGGCATCTTAAACCTCTATCACTAACACGCAGCAACAGGGGGTTAGATTTCCCACTACTGGTAACTGTTTTCCCTCATCTCCAGAAGGTTTTCATGTTCTTTTGGCAATTATTCAAAATTAAAATTTGCAAAAGTGTTTGGAACCAAGAAGGTCCAAGTGCCCTTGCTTGCAATCAGTAATAACAAGGTATAAATATTAGGGTCTTTATTAACTTGAAACACATCCCACAACTTGCTGAACTGTTGATTAGAATTTTAGAAATGCATCAGTTACAAGACACGCGAGGTACACAGCACCTTCTCCCCCAGAACTCCAGCAATGAACCATCTCTTACTTGAAATGGTGCAACATGTATTTTACCATAGGCAATTTCAAGTAGTATGGGATGACTTAGAAATAAATTGCCTGCCACTTTCTCTTTGAAAATGATCTGAGCAAGTCAAGGCTCCTTAGTGCCCATCTGATCCGTCTGCCAGTGGAGTTCAATCCACACAGAGCCTGGCCCATCACCCATGCTGCTGACACCCAAACACACAGCCCTACACCCAGTTAGCCACTGGCGTGGTGCAAGAGGTACATGGCAATAGCTGGTGGGGCTCCTCGTCAAGTTACAGTCCATCAGAAGTAGCAAGGAGGCTTCCATTGGCCTTAAATTGCTTAGCACTATGAAATTAAGAAGTAAATAACAATAAATGACAGGGATAGATGAGACAGAACCAAAATCAAAATAAGCAGGAGTTTGTGATGCAGTGAAATTGTTCCTGTAATTGATTTCAGGAAATTAAATTCCTTTAGTGGAATAAACATGACCAAAAGAAGAGGCTTACAGCTAAAGTAATCAGCATCTCTGTTTTATCCTTTCTAGTAGATCAGCAATTGCACTAACTCTTCAAATTTCTGAATTTGAATCAGAATAAATAAATAAATAAATAATGTAATACAACCCATGACAAAAACAGTGGAGGAATAATTTATACACACATATTGTATTAGCTAACATATGTAAACAGTGCACAATGTCACCTGTAAGGTACCTCTCATCCTCAGAATGTTACTTATTAGCAGCTTTTGCACACCTTGAAAGCATCTCATTTCTTCAATAATTGAAGAACATTTATTTTATGCTACTAAATATCCCAGTTTTCTTCATTCCCTTCTCATTACACTTGGAATTAATACCAAACGTGTATCACACATTCCAGTTCAAATTACACCCAACCTCCTGCACACGAACCTCTTGCCAGGGCTTGAGAAGGGCAGTCTAACCAGGTGGGGCTGTTGCAGTCAGAGATTTCAGGCAGCCAATACAACACGCTTTCCCCATTTTTTTAAGGTTCAAACTCCAAAAAATCTTTGCCAAAAAAAAAAAACAACACAGAATTCCAAGTTAATCTGATTAATTTTTCATTTTACACTAAAGGACACTTATTTTTGTCCTATCCGTAAGGCTGGGGATAGGTTCTTTTGTCTATGAAATGAAGTACAAGTCCAGCCTCTCTTCTCTGATCCAGCTGAGAACCCATTGGATCCGCACTGGGGCTTTCTCTTTCCAATCAAAATTTTCTTAGAAATTCTTCTATTGTCAGGACCTTACCCACAAAAATGAGCAGAGTCACAAAGACAAACATGGGCAAAACAATCAGTGTATATATAAGGACAGATCACAGGCCTCCAAGCTAGAATTTCAACTATTTTTTATTATTACTTTATTAATTTTTGGCACTGAGTTCATTGCCTTTTTCTGTATATGGAAAAACAGTTGCACACAGGCTGTGAACATCTGCTTGGGTCTTTTAAACCATTGTAGTGTTGATAAAGGCTTGCCTTCAGAGTAACTGCTTCCCCACATGTACACAGAAGTACCAATTTGTTTCTCTTCTCACAAAACACCAAAAAGCAAGTAATCTGTTGAGTTGACCAGTTGTAGTTCTAACCACAGACAAGTCATATGACTTCCAGCTAAACCAGAGAGAAATCTGGCTAAATACTAGTTAAACATCAGGCATTATTATTAAGCAAAGTTTTCACAGGCACATTTATAATAAATTGAGATGTATTTTTTCAGAAAACTTCTAGAAAGATAACAAATTTAAAAAGGCTTAGTTTTATGTTAATATACATTCTTGTTAAGCAGAACCAACACTGTAGTGTTTTACATGAACAGATCAGCCCAAGAGAATGCTATCATATTGAAACAAATAGCAGAGATAAAAGGACTTCTCCAAGGAACAAACTGCAAGCATGCCAAAATGTGAATGAGAGATTGAGAGAAAAAATGACCATTTGGTTTCTAGGGCAATAATCCATATTTGTAAACAACATGGCAAGATAACAACTATCACACACAATTATTCTTCAACCACAAAAAAAGTCAATGTAGAGGGCTTATGAGAACCTCAATTTTATGGATTCCACGATTTTGGAGTAAGAGTCCCCTCAGTCTGAGTATGAGGGATCTTCTTTAGGACTATGTGGAAATTTCTCCTCCGCATGCTATTACGGGCAGGGGAGTAAACCACAAGTATTCAGAAGTCATGAATCAGCCCCCAAAGAACTGTGAGATTTATTTATTTATTTTTCATAAGGGATTCACATTTTCTGCTTATTTAGGGCCATAATCACTTCTATTTTTGAGTTATTTGCATTGATTAGACCCTTAGTCAGAGATACCTATGCACATGCTTTTTCTCACTAAAAGCACAGATAAGCATTTAAGTGATCTTGGGATCTGAGATATCACAAAAAGAAAAAACAAGCATCACTAAAATTGCAAAAGTTGGCAAGACAGACTTCCCCCCACCCCCTTTCATATCATTCTTAGGGGCTTTGAGGACTCTCTCTAAGGCTGAAAGGTCTGTGGTGTGAATGCTCAGTAATTCTCATCCCTCCTGAGTAGCTACAGCGGACTTCTTGTTGCCATCGGATTCCCAGTACCTATCACAGAGAGATGGCTGTGCAACACAGTAACTTCTTTTCTCCCTGAAGATACAGGGAGGGGTTGATGGACATATTTAATAGCCGCTATTCAACCGGCTCAGTTGTTTGTTTCCTCTGTCCTTTGTAATGTTTCCAGACAAATTGAAAGACCTGATGAATTCAAAGAGGGAATGACCCTCACTTGTTTGTTCCTGTTCACACAGTGGAACGAGCTAAATTAGCTCAGATACTTTGAATCAATACTAGAGCCCAGGCTGATCTCAATTGACTAGGGCTGACGCTACCAGAGAGGATCAGGGAATGATAAATCACCACAAAATTCTCAGACAAGGGTGTGATGCAGAAACCTGTGAGAACCTAGTAAGTACAGGAGTGCAGCAAGGAGCATGTGAGACTGAGACACTAGACCACCATTGCCATGCCCAAACAGACTCTATGCAGATATGCAGACAAATCCTCCTGATGGAGGCAATCCCCACAACTGCAGCTCCGAGCCAAGTTACTGAGAGAACTTCCACTGAAGGTGTGTTTCTAGTTTTCTTAATATTGACTTTGAAGAAAGCAATCATATTTACACTTCCAAGTGGGTGGGAAAGGATCCCAGCAGCACGCACTGCTCCTGCTAGTAGTTTCCTCTATACTGGAATCCTACGGGAAGAGGGAAGACAACACTTCATGTGGAAATCCCTCCATCAAAGGTTCAGAGCTCAAATACATCAACTTCAGCCCTCTTCTGGGTACTCACCACATTTCTGAACCTGCCTGGGCCCCTACAAGGAACATAAAACTAGGATCTTTCACTCCTCATAGGCATTTGTACAGCTGATTTTATTCCTATGTAATTCTTAAAGCAGCCAGGCTCAGAATGACCAGTCTTGCTGTACTAGGCTTGACAGCATCTGTTTTTCACATTTTTAACGTGCATTTTAAGTGTGTGTACTATACAGCCAGCCAAGTGCTCTTGAGCAAAACAGATCAATCTGCAATGGTTCCAAGAGGGGAAAAAAAAAAAAAAAAAAAAAACACCAAAACTATAAAAACTGGCATTACTTAAAAATACAAAAATGAAAATGGCAAAAAAAAAAAAAAAAAAAAAAAAAAAACAAAA
>VXAV01007407.1:59672-76355 GCA_013399715.1 Alectura lathami | reverse complement strand
ACATTTCCTGGGGAGGGGGGGTAGAGCCCACTCAGAGCTGATTCACTTACTAGGAACTTGATCCCTTCCAGCTTGCTGAGAGGAGGCTTTCCTCCCTCTCCCTGTCCTGGTACCTGCCCCCTGCCTCGCTCCAGCTGTACTGGCAAACATGACTCCAGCCTCATGAGAGAGGTCACTGAGCTACCACTGCAGCTTGGTTCAGGAGCCTGTGAATCACCTCCTTTCCCTCCATGGGGCTCTGTATAATCTTTCACCAAATCTTCAGTGTGCTCTCTATTTACAGCCATGACAGCGGGAAAGACTGTTGTACATCTCTGGAAGAAGCTCTACATTTTCATCAACATAATGATAAGAAAAGAAATAAATATTGAAGGTGTGCAATCCACTGTAATCAGAATCATTGATGAAAACAGCTGAGAAACTCAAAACCGCTAAAACAAAACAAGATGTGTTAGCCTGCCCAGTCATAGGTGAACTTCAGTTTTGATAGGTCCATGAGTACTTGCAGTGGTTTGCTAGTCTCAGAAGTCATGCATTTTAGATATCATACTCCATCAGATGGAAAAGCTGATGTTAAGAGATGCTGGCTAGAAACATCGGGTGTTCTACATACATGTCCAGGCCTGAACTTTGCACAGTTCTGTAGGCACATTAGTAACAAGAGCAGCAAACAAGGAGCTTATGGCCATAATCCAGTATGCTGCCATTGCTAAATCATCACACGAAAATTATATATGATGCAAAATCATACAAATGAGAAAAGAAAAAGAACACACTTTTAAAACCACACCTTGTAAGGTTTCCCACAATTGGAAGTGACCTGTCACTATTGAAGAACTGGAATATTAGTAGTAGACATTTGAGAGGAGAAGGGCTGATGATTAGGGCTGTGCTTTGAAGTCTCCTGGTGCTCATTGATGAAAAACCATTACGACAAACGTGTAGGTGTTTCCGTACTAGGTGTTGCTAACCGTAGGGGATTTATATGACAATTCCTATGAGAAAGCTGACAACTGCTCAGAGATATCACAGCTGAAAATCCTGCATACAGCCTGGGGAAAGCTATGATAGAACCACAGGGAATTTGACTCTACCACAGGACTGTAGGAACACCCACACACTGGTAAAACTTACCATTAGCATTGGCAACTTGGTCTTCAAAATTAGTTCAAGTGCTCCCTAAGTCTTAAGTCTGCAACAGGTTGGTAAATTCATTTTTTTCAATCTTTTTTTTTTATAAGGGGTCAGATTTTTAAAGGTACCTTCTGCTATGTCATGTCTGGTCTCCCCTTTGAAGAGATTCCTACAGCAATATCTAGAAGTTGCCCTTCAGATCAGTTTCTGCTGTGATGTCACCAACAAATTATACCACATAATTACAACAGTTTAACAACGGAGAAAAGGATGTAAATGGCTTAGTAAATCAAACCCCTTGTGCCTCCTTACAAATACTTCCTTGGACCATGCATGTATCTTTAATGAGGTTTTCAATTTTATTACAAGCATATGAGTCTAGCCATTAACTCATTCTTAATCTAAATAAACTCATTTCTAGGCCTAAACTATCTGATAGCATCACATTGAGTACAAGTGAGAGGAATTCTTTGGTTAGCACCGTTGTAAACAAAGTCAGTCTAAGCAATTAAGAGTGGGCAGATAAATAATTCCAAGTATGCTCAGCATCACCTCCCTCCTCCTCCTCTCAATAGGGGAGGAACTAACACTACACACAATAATACTGTATATTTATGGAGCAACTGCTTTCCAACCACTTTTCACTTTTTCCATACTTTTAGGATTCTGTAACAGCAGAGGAATGTGGAATTTAGCAAACTAGTCTAAGGTCATGCATTCAAGTAGAAGTAAAGCCAGACACAGGCTTTTGGAGCTCATTTCTTTCCTGTGCCAAAGTAAGCCCAGACAAGATGAAAGTTACTTGGGAGGAGAGTCCAGAGCCCTGGCTCTTCGAGACGATTCCCTCCCAACACACTTCAATCTACCCATTGTTATACACTAAGCTTCAAGTATGCAACACACACAAATTTTGTAGACAGAGCCACTGCAGGGCTGATAGGACTGAGAACTACCCTCTTTCCCATCCATTTCAGTTGAGAAACTGATCTGGAAACACAGCCATAAAACCAGGATCCTTTTACCAGCAGGAGATTCTCTGCAATCAGAATGGTCACAGCTACAGATCTGTGGTCAATTTCTGATTCCCAAGAGATACAACACAGTTAAAAGATGGATTTCCAGTGCTTCCTGCTTCACACAAGAGCAACCAGATGCTTTCAGATCCAAAGGATCTTTGTATCAAATGTAGGGAAACCGAACCAAACCAAACCAAAACAACAACAACAAAAACCAACAAACTGAATCTCTACATTAAAACAGTGCATGCCTCTTTCATTGTATGCTGTAAAACATCTTCATGGAATTGGAATGACAGCTGGCCCCAAAGCCAGGACACTCCTGGAAATTTCAAGATATAGTAACCTGAAGAAAGATACAGCTGAATACTCCCCTAAATCCAGTCTGTTGATATCCATTCCTGTGCTCTAGTCAGGGAGTAGGGCTAAAAATTAAACCATTAGATAATGCTGAGGGCTCAGAAATACATTAAAATACAATTCACACGCTTACACCTTTCAAAATATTAGCTTCATGTCCTTCAGAGCATGTATACAGTTGAGTAATTAAAATTTCGATACCCATGAGGGACTCGTTGTATTCTATAGAATACAAGGAACTCACACATCATTACATAGAGTGTGACTGTTCCTGGTTTAAATTCATTTGTATCAAGCTGACAAAAACGCAATCGTATAAAAAGTTATCTGCTACAAATAAGGTGCTGGACCAGTCTTTTAGTAGCAATGTGAAATCAATGGAACTGTGGAAATTCAAGCTCAATTTGAATTCAAAATATCTATCCAAAGATTTTCCAAAGCACTGCTTTTGAAACAGAGTTTAAGTCAATGTAAGAGTTACTATCAAATTTTATGTAGGCAGTTAAACCCGTGGTAAGTGCTGTTTGAAATTTCCACCTTGTATAATAGCTCTTCATTCACACACTCAGCTAAAAGAAAAAGTAAACGTACTCACCACATTTTAAATCAAGAATATCATCAGCATAAAATGTAATACTCTTATTTCTTAGAATTAACCATTAAAATTAACATGATTGAAATCAGGTATGAAGGAAAAATATTTATTTTCCTCTGAAGTGTGTTCACTTTGTACTTTTAAGACCCTTCACTGCATAAGAAATCAGTTTTCTTGGTTTATATGAGTCCTTAACAAAATAAAAGGCCAGAAAATTCCAATATTTACAATAAGAAAATGTAATGGAAGACTGCAGAAATTGGCAAGAACACAAACAGAGGAACATGACGCTACTTTCAGCTCGGATCTTTAAATGGACTAGATTCCAAACGGCACTGCCTCAAAATCCCAATTTCCCTGCTCAAAAATCCACTTAAAAAAAAACAAACAACAACACTATTATCAGCTAGAAATGCAAACAGTGCTACATCAGTAATTTTGCTGTCCATCTGCAGCAGAATTTTCCCATCAGTTCTTGGGTGGGGAGGTTTAAAAAATGAATTGAAGTCCTTTTGGAGGAGATGGAAGACCTCTTTCCTGCTTACACATAAACCACTTAATACTGTTTCACAGCTAGTTTTAATTTGGGGAAGTAGGATGATACTTTGTTTTCAAACTGTTAATGTGGGGTCCTGGATTATGTCAGCCATTGTAATTCCATTTTTGCTATGGGCAAGTCCAAACCTAATAAGCTCAGTGAGGTTATTAGCACTGGCAGCCATTCCTTCAGAATGCCTTAACTAAATTAAACTCAATATGGGTACAAGGGAAAAAAATCAAGAATAATTAAGGGAAATCTTACATGAAGTCCTTCTGAAAACTATACTTATTTTTCACCTAGAAAAGGAAAAACAGCATCATTATTTCATCGCTTATTACAAATTCATGATCAAGCTAGTTTTCTTCTTCCTAAGAACTTAAACTGATTAAGTGAAAACATAAAAGAGTCACAGCAAGCCACACATTTAAATGGCAAGGGCAAATGCTAATTTGTAACTCAGACAGGTACCAACTACCCCCGCCTTTCTTCTTTCTTTTAGAGATCATTTACCTTAGAACCCTAAGTGAGTTCACTTTGTGCTTTTTCACTGACTGAAGGTCCATGCACAGGTAATATCCCACCTGACAAGCAGGCTCATATCTCCATTTTTCTAACCATGAGTCTCAGTTAAACCAGTGGGAGTGTAAACAGGAATTTGGCTGAAAGTTCATTTTCAACCCTATTGTTTTTCAGAAACAGTCTAGCTGTGAGCTGTGTCTGTGTTCAGGGTTTCATTCACAGGGGCACTTCATCATCACCTCAATGCTTTATACTTTCAGAATGAAAATAGTTTTATACTCATTTCACTCATTCCTTTGATTAAAAAAAGAAAAAANNNCTGTATGGAACTATTTGGTCTTATTGTCAGTCCTACCCACTATCAGACCCAAGAGCTGTGCTTTAATATCTTATGCAGCCCCCAGTACAAAACAAGCCCTTTGATTACTTATATTATACTATGAAATGAAGACATCATATCTCTAAGAAATACTGTATCTGTCAAGTATAAATCATGTTAACTAAATGCATGATTAAAATCTTGTGTTTATTTTATCTGTCATTTTTGTCAATTCATATGTATATTTTTAAATCCGTTGCTGTTATTTAAATGGATATAACCACTGCAAGTTTCACATTTTCCAAAATACTACTGAATTTGTTTTCACTACCCCTAGGGAGCATTAATTATCCCACTGAAACAATAGGAAGATTATGTGGAGTTTGATTAAACTCTCACTACCCATACCTCCATCAAAAGCTTCAAGCAAATGGAGCCCTATATGCACTAGTAGTTATCTGCAAGTAAAGGACCTAAGAGTATGTGTCCTCAGCTACCAGAAGCAAAATAGCCATATTGTCACAACACGCTACCTGGACCTGCGCTCAGTTCTCCTGACTGTTTTCATTGTTTCTGTTTGGTTAAGAGGAGTGCATGGTTTCCATTTTGGTCCCAAGGACTAACATAACACTGGCTGCAAATATAATATTGGACCAAAGCACTGTAAATACACTGAGCAACTGTTTTCTTTTCCCAACCATTATACTTCTTTTAAGCATTGACCTTCAGCCTCACAGTTAATACAGTGGAATATCCAAAGTCGAGAGTCATTTAGTTGAGGCAGACCTGGAGAACAAAGCATTCAAGTCTGTAGCAAAATTCCTACCAACCATAACAGGCATAAGTTCAGGATGGGGTCTTGCATACTGTATTGCTCCCATGTTGCAACTTATTTCCTAGCAAAATAAGAATGCTGAAAAAGATTGCACATACTATGTGCCAATTAACAGAGTTGGCCTACAGACTGGAATCAAGAACGGCTAAAGAAACAACCACACTCCAGGAGGGATTTTTTGACTCACAAAGCTACTCACAGTACATGTATGTTAAAATTAATCTTGGAGGAAAATATACACATAATGTTCCAAAGAAAACTAGTTACTAGTCAAGCTCTGTAGACTGAGATGCCAAATAAGATATACCCCAGGGTCAGCAGTTGTTTCAGACTGAGCCTGCTGTTGACCAGGCAGTGATGGGTGGTCTGTAGGAGGGAGCTTCTTGAGCAGATGGGGCATTGGCATGCCAGAACTGAAGACAGGTCCAAGGAGAATTTCCTTTCTCAGGAGGGAAATGGTGAGAGAAATGGCCACAGACTAAAAGATTTTTTTCCCTACAAAACCATATTCTTTACTGCTTAGAAACTATATACACACCCATGTGAAACAAAATGCCTGTGACTTTACACAGGCTATAAAGTAGGACTGATGGGATCCATTTGCACAGGATATTGTTTCCCATGTAAAAACCTTAGCAGACACCTAGTGAATGTTTGATATGTCACACATTAAATTTACATTTGCCAGAAAATCTCCATTTTTAATCTTTTATAGTTGTTGTTCCATCCTGTATTGTCAAAGAGTGTTGGATTTTACTTATGCTCTAAATTTAGGGAAGGCCTCAGATCTATTGATAAAAGGAACTTAGTTTGCTCAGGGTATCCTGTTGGAATCGTTCTGTTTTTTGTTAAGTAAAAAGAAGAAAAAAAATATTTTGTGGAGATGTTCTTGACACCATACTAAAGCAGACAATATTCAACTTCTCTTTCATGGAAGTAACAAGGAAAAGACTGTGTCAACACTGAAAAAATTAGGGAAAATTAACAGAAGAAAGAGGAACAGCAACAGCATCAGAAGGAAGTAATAGAGAAAAGGGAGCAATACAGGAATCAGCATTTGTGTATGTCAAGGATAGAAGAGATGAGTTTATACATCACACACACACACAAAGCTAAAACTAGAAAAAAAAAATCATTTAACAGAGCTATAAATCTAGCAGTGTGAGTACTGATATCACTATTAGAATTATAAGGCCAGGACAACACCATTTAATGTGAGTACAGTTGCCTGGTTACTTTTGCTAGATTCAAATAGAGAATGCAGCACATATTTATTAAAGAGAAAGGATCATTCTGCCTCCTTTTCTTTTCCATTTCCTTTCCATTCTGTTTTCTTTCCAGTATTTTATAGTCTATATGACCCTTATTGCATTACGATTTGAATACATCTGTGGAGCACATTTCCTACTGCCTTTAAAGATTAAGTGCTAACTGAAAACATAGCTTACTCAGAAACAATCCATCAAGTCTACATCTAATTTTTGCTGTGAAAAAGTGTTAACTGAGCCTTCTTAGAAATTTTATGCGAGAGCTATTCATGAGGTGGGCTTATTTTCAAAGCTATGGCCAAATCAGCAAGAGGATTTTCATCTGGTTAATGGGCTGAAACAGATTGTTCAGGGGAATACACACCCTCCATACCCACTGTCAAGTTTTATTTTGCCTCAGCTGGCTAATACCATGAAGTATTTCAAGACACCAGTTTGACAACTTCTTTGAAGACGAGTCTGAAATGTTTTATAAAATAGTTCTTCATGCTTAGAGACCATTTCACATTTCCTCGGAAGCATGCGTTTCTAATCTAAGATGTCTAAGCCTTTCATGATAGGTAGTAACTTACAAACTGTCTCCTCTCTGTCTCCTGTTAGTTGTGTAAACAGCTAAAATAATTAAACTTCACAGCACTGCAACATGTGACCACAGACTGACCTTGTAACCCAAGCCCCTTCAATGCAAAAATAGGCTGATTTAAACCAGAGATAAGTAACACCCACAGTGGGGGGACTGGATCTCTCTCTTCTCTGCATTTCTCAGGTAACAACTGTTTCAAAGGACAGAGTTCTTGCTAGAAAGAAGCTTACATAAGGGATTCACATCCAAGTATGCTTTCAAAGTACTATACCATGTCACATATAGTCTCCTTCAAATCTCGCAGAATATTCATTTACATCCACATCAGTTCAGCACAAAAATCAAGTCTAAATACTGCAACACAGAGCAAAGCCTGCACAGACTTTGCTATGTACAAAAATGCCCCAGGCAAGACAAGGGCAAGGCCTGTAGATCTCTTTCTGTGATTATTTCCATCACCTAATGTGTTTTCCACGTGGACTCCCAACCTAACCTCCAGCCCTGTGGAGCATCCCACAGCAAACTGATGAGCAGTCCCCATCGACACAAACCTCCTCCTGCTCAGCAAACGGCACAGCCCTGGCCATTCAGGGCAGTGAGCAGATAGAAATACACTAGAATTCATGTTTTGAATACTTTGTGACCACTGTATTCTGTCTGTTACTTTACAGATCTAACTGCCATAAGTACTCAAATTTTAGTTGACTAAGTTTTATTCACTTCATCCAATCACAAATACACTTGAAAAACTAAGCCTACGTAATTAGTTAATTTCAAACCTCACACAGAAAACACAGTTGGTAGAAAACACAGATTAAAATGCTGTTTCAACCTCTTCCATGTATTTTCAACACTCCGTAATAATTCTCCTACTGTGAACACCAAAGTATAATTTCCCCGAACAATACTTTCAAAGAGGATGGAACAGATGCTCTTGTCTAGTGCTAATAAGGAAAAAGCTTATCTGAAAGCTTCAGAAACTGGAATGCAAGCTTTAAATATCTATTATTATTATTCCATATACATTTACACAACCAGCAATAGATAACATGGCAGCTGATATACAATTAATGAAGGTGGAAGAATTTTCCACATTTCCATCTGCTTCTTGCAATTATTTTTAGAAATATATATATGAATAAGAGACTGGAATGAAACCCTAGCCCTATTCTACTGAGAATAAAGGAAACACTTTAATATAAAATCTGGACCTCATTTATTTGGATTCAAGAAGTCTGCAACAATGTCCCTCCAAAGAAAAAGCAAACACTTCCATTAATCTTAGCCTTATCTTGTAAGGCATTCTTAGCAAGCATCATGAGCCCCACCAGAGTTGGTAGGGCTCTGTGGAGGTGTTCACTCAAGGATGTGGCAAAGCCTTCAAAAGTCACCAGCATTCGGCCAAATATTCCTAGGGCTTGGTCGCTCTGGAGGTTTTGCTAAGTTTAGTTAATATGCCTTCTCTTTTTTTTTTTCTTNTTTTAATTTTTTTTTTAAATCTTAGATGTATGTTTGTACACTGGCTCTCCTGAACTGTCTTGTAAGACTACTCTAGTATACAGAAAACAGAGAAGGGGTGAAAAACAGATACGCCTAGTCTCTCCTCAGTGTCACAGACATTTGAGAACTTACACTCCATAAAAAATTTAAGGATTCCCTAAGAAATTACGTTTTTTAAGCTTTGTAATAAAGTAGTTTCCAATTAGGGCGGGACCTACAAATCAGAGAGGCCTTGTTGCACTGCAGCTTAGATATCCTATTTCTAGAAGAAAAATCAGCCCACTGACCTGCTAAAGCATGTCCTCAAAAACATCTTTCCCCTATGGTTAATGGCAAGCAACCAGTAGCCCATATTCAGACCACCTGTGTGTCACAGGCAAATTAAGAAATACAGACTGTGCAAACGAGAGCAAATGAGACCACAATACACTCACTGTGACAAACTTGTAATGGCTATTTGAACATTTGCTGCTAAACCCAAACAAAGGGTTTTTAGAAGCCCACCATCCTTACGTACATGCTACAACAACCACAGAAGACCAAGCTGAACTTAATACAACCACAGACAAGAGGAAGTGCTTAATCAGGGTGGCACACAAATATTTTCTTTGGCAGGACAAGCCTGTATGAACATGAACAGCTGAAACCTTCACTTTTTACGGCTTAAAAGTACATGAACTACAAAAAAAAAAAAAAAAGACACTACCTCAAGTTATAATAAATAGGAAAGAACGGATACATAATTCAGAACATTGCTTTCATTCTTATGAAGCTGGATCACTGTTAAAAGTTTTCTTAGTATATTCTCACACTGTTTATCATAATGTTTTTGAAACGCTAGATGTTATATCATATACATTGTTCCAGATGGAGTACTCATTTCTACAAGAGTGAATGTTTCAGTAAAGTCCCTCAACACATCTAAAGACAACTTGCAATTGTCCATTTCCAAGCTTTACTTAGTGTCACTTTTCCACCGTCAGATTCAAGCAAAGGCAAAGGCAAGTGCTGCTATTCTAAGGGCAGTGAGAAACGACCCCAACAAATGGCAGAAACAGTTACCAACCAGCACTGAAACTTGACTGTCTGATGCTTACCAGCGCCCACAGAAATCATTCACCGGTATCTGAAGAAGGCTATATCAAGGATAGTTCTGACTTTGGTGCACTAACAATTATGTGCAGGCTGCTGGAAGCTTCAGTCCTGTAGCCTGGATTGTCTACAGTATTTCTGCCTAAAGAGACAGGTACTCAATGTGCATCTTGGTAAGGGAGCTCTCAATGTTTTGTATTACTTTCATTGGAATGTGAATTCATCCATACTGTTGAGGATAGACATGATCCAGAGCTCGTGGATAACTATTCTTTAAGTCCTATAAGAGACATTCACTGCCCGCTCACAGTCTATGAAACTTGGTCCTTCTGCAAATTCCCTCTGCTCGTCCAGAAATTCTTAGAATTAACCTATTTCCCCAACTCTTAAAGCAAAATTTAAGCAAAAGCAGCATAGACTTCCGTTGCCATCAGGGACTGATCTCTTAGCCATTTGGCTGTAATAGGATTAAACAATTAAACCAAATATATAGAACATTAAAGTACTATGCCAATATTCTTCTGCTGTAATTGATGTTGATCCCATGAAGCCTAAGGCAATTCAGTAACTTTTTCTTTAGCAATCTAGCCCAAAGTTCTCACAGAATGACTTTCCATAACCTTGTGGTACTGTTGCAGGATGCCTGTAAAGCCAAGTCTACTGACAAAGTAAGATTAGAAACGAATTTGTGTAAACATTACTTTTCCACATTTATACTGAGGAACTTCTGTGAAACGTGACAGCATTACAGTTACATGTATGTTTAGAAACCTGAGGACTAATCATAGAACATATTTGTAAAAATCAGGTAGAACCAGTGCAATTCTTTATCTGTGCAATCCTCTGCTCCCACCTTGGAAATAGGACTGAAATAGTTAAATGAATGTCTATATTTTTGTGAGAAAGCCAGCAGTGCCAGGCTTGAAAAATTCAGTCATAGCATTCCAACAAAAAACATTAAATATTTTGAGATTCCAAGTAGTCAATGCACCTGTATAGATCTCATTAAACTTGAGACATTACATAGACATTTGTTGAGAGCAAAACAAACTCTTATAGCTGCAGCTCTTCTTGAATGACTGCTCGTTTTCATGGCTTTTTATGACTGCAGGCCAAATTACAGCTTAAAACAGCAAAAACAGCAATATGTTTCAGTAGACTAACCAACTTTGTTGGCTTTGGGCTCGTGTTAGCTCAAGGCTTAGCTCCATGTCTGAGATGCAGAGCAGCAAACAGCTGCGGCTCAATGTCTCAGCTCCTCTGGTCATCCCTGCCAGAGGGGCAGCATGGGGCTTGGGGAGTTTAGTGCGTGTCAATGTGAAACAGAGCATGAGCGAGTGGTACAGCCTCCTGCCCCCCAAGCTTCTGCCCTACTTGCCCAGCCAGAGCAAGCTGAGATTTCTGTTCAGACTCCTTTCCCACCTGCCCCATCTCACAGTATTTGAACATTTGCTAGAACTGAGTTATATCATTATTTTGCAAAGGAAATAAGCTGTTGAATGTGAGGTATAGCTTATTTTATTTTTCTAAGGAAAAAAAAAACACAATGGTAATATAATCCCAAGTGATATTCAGTCATACCTAAGTTCTCTATCACAGTGATAATTACTTCTGCAAATGGGAGATGCGTTTCATCTCTTGAACCATGCAATGGCAGGTCCTGCAGGGTTCGTATGTACAGCTCAGTAACTTTAGTGAAAAGCAGTTAACATTTGTCTTGTCTTCTAGGGAACAACTTTGTATCACACAATAGTACTTTGGAAGTCATTACTTGAGTAGAAACAAACTTCCTGCAAATCAGTATTTTGCATTTTGCACCAGGTGGGGATGCATGGTAGCAGACCAGAGAAATAGCAGGGCACGGGTTAACATCCCAGCTTAGAAGAGCACTGGGTCTGAAAGTAAGAAGCAAGTGAACAGAGGTGAGAGAGAGGATTGAGGAAAAGCGTGGTCATGGCCAGCAGAACCAGAAATCGCTGCCCCAAAGACAGGTCCCCCCCACAGGCAGGTACCCAGCTCAGGAAGTTGAAGGGTCTTCCTTGGAATTCACAGACAATTCCAGCCAGGTTAGCAGAGATGCAAAATGTGAAATAAGTCATCCCATATCAATAGTAACACCTGAGTTTTCCCCTTTTTAATCACGCATCCAAACATTCTCCTTTCCTCTTCAGGCCACTCCTCAGCAGACCAGTGTCACCTTTGCATAGCCCTGCTTGAGTAGGTCCCTAACCAACTGCACATCTCACTTCACAGCAGTGTCCCAGAAGCTGTTTATATTTCACAGCTTTGCACTTCTCTTTCAGATGTTAATCTGCCTACATGCTGATCCTCTTCCTTCTCCTCCTCTTCCTCCCTAAGAACTTAAAAGATTTTTCCCAATAAGGCTAGTAAAGTTAAGCCAGCAAAGACATGAGCTAAGGCATCTTGGAACCGAAGACGTTACAGCTCTTCAAAAACTAAGTCTTATGCATTTCTTAATCAGTGCATCATTTAAAATCTTTTTTCCCGTTTCTTAACCAAGTTCTCTAAAAAATATATAGGGAGGCTGGAAATTCAGGTTTATGCTAAGCAGAGTCTCCCTTTGGCCTGAACAATGATGCTACTGCAACTGCACAGTCATGTGCTAGGAATCCCTCTTCATGGAGCATAAAAGCTGCTGTTTCATTCAGAAACCTCCCACTGAATTTGTACGTTCTAGTAATCTGTATTGATGTGGCTGCAGGAGTGAAGTACTGAGCCAGGGAGGAATTAAATTTATTTAATGTTAGGAGGACTGAAGGAAAGCAAGTCCTATGGAAACTCACAACTTTTTTTTTTTTTTTAAATAAAAGAGTACTGAGATTGGATTGAGTTAAATAGAAATACCATATCATCTTAAACTAGTTACAGCTCTTTGCAGGTTTTGACTACAGATAGAAAATCACACCAGCAAACTAATCTGCAACAAGTAGGATGAGGGATGAGTCACATTTCATTCTGTCTTCACTTAGACTTTTTTTTTTTTAACATATTTATGATATTTTGAAAAAACACAACACAGACAACCATTACAACTGGAAAATTATTAAAAGGCCAAGTGTGAAGATGTTCTGACTCATTGACAAGGTATTCTTGTCTTCAGGAAAGCTCCGAGGAAATAATAGCATCTTTTTTAATTTGCACAAATAATGACATAAACCTTAGGAAACGCTTTCCAGCGGTAGGCAAAACCACAGCCAAGACCTGTGGACACTTCCATTTAAAGCTTGCTAGGCTTCTCAGCTGAATAGGAATATGTAAGGCGTTTCCAGATTTATCTGTCCACCTAGTAAACACAAATCGTAGCAATCATGCAATGCTGATTTTTCTACGCTGACATTTTATTGAATTTATGCCTTGTGGAACGGTTGTTAAATGAAGTTATTCTGTAAAAATAGACATAATTCATCTTTCTTGACAAATAAGCGGTGGATTTTATTACTTAAACATTTGTCAACAGGTCATCTTGTTCCCTGATTCCATTAGTTGTTCTTAAACAGAGAATCACTTCAATCCGCCTTATGTTTCATCTGTAATTCTGCTGCTCTGGAGGTTCTGATCTTCAAATGAGTATGGTCTATATACACCATTTACTGAAACTATGCTTCTGAGGAAAACTTTCTCTCTAAGATACATGGATGGGAGATCTTCAATCACTTGACATTATTTCTTCCCACCAATGCTTGTAGAATAGACGTCTTCTCACATCTGCAGTCATGCATAATTAAAGGAGACAGCTGCGTGCCATCTAACAGGAGATGCTAAATGATCAAATATTTTGCTTCCACAGCAGACAGCAGGTTGATCCTCTGACTGCAATGGAGCAGTCAAAAAGCATTTGTGGGATTTACACTGTGTCATTTAAGACATGGCTTGGGGCCAATGCAAACCTGCCTGATTTCATCCTCAGTAGTGATACCTCTATTTTCACTCCAGGGAAAGACGACACTTTTTATTACTGTTGTTTGGTTTGTCAAAAAAATTGACCATGCAGCCATTGAGACGTGGAACACCACACAAGTAAGGAGAACCAGATAATTCAGTGAATTAGGAAGGACTCATCCTGCTTCATGAAGTATTTTAAAATTCTTTAGCCTTCAGCTGCTCTTACTGATACGTGCATAGTTGGTGTTTTACTTCTGCTAGCTCAGGGAAGGGAGAGGGACCATGTTACATTCTCCAAGACATCTCTCACAGCTGTAGGAATGGACATACTACTTTAATTAAAGATTAGTATCTCATAGATCATATTAGGGCACTAAGGACTGAGTTCAAAAGAGAAAAATCACTATTTTTAGTTCCAGCAATTTTTTCCCAGGGACTAACTATGAACCTTCAATGCAACTCATTAAATGTAGTAACAAATGGAAATTAAAGAAATTCAGATATAAATCTGAACTTCTTAGTTTAGTTGTTGGTACAATTACAGAGTGAGCATCTCTGTGTAACCACAGTCCCAAGGGAACAGAGCACTACACTCAGCATCAGAACACCAGGCTTTTATTTCAGGTTATCCTGTGGGCTCACAAGTCCCTTTAGCTTTATGTCTTAATTTGCACAGGATAAAAAATAACATGAAGTTTTGTAAATGATGTAGTAAATCTTTTGAGGACAGATGCTTTTTAAATTCAGAATGTTGCAGCGTCAGAAGTCTTGTAAAGTTCCCAAAAAACAATAGAGGATGAATTAATCAAGTTTCCTGAGAGGATTACCAAAAACAGAGAAAAGTAGTTATCTGCTAGTCTAAGTTATAAACTGTTTTTATGTATATTCCCTTATTTAACTACAGAAAGCTAATTGAAATTTTCTTCCACTGTTTGAGAATTACTTTAAGTGTTGAAAACTAGTACTTGAAACAAAACTTAGCCTGAGTTCAAATGGTGCCATGCTCATGAAATATGTTTTCCTCTGTTTCCCGAAACCATGAAATCCATATATACTACTTTCTCTCCGAGATTTCAACACAACATTAGCGCCAGAGAATAAAGTAGGGCACAGCATTGCTACTACGTCAGAGAGCAGCTTCACATCTTCAGCCTGTGCTCAGGTTTTATTCCATATGACCACATGTTAATTCAGTTTGGAAGGGACCTCAGGGCTCTCAAGTCCAACCTTCTGCCCAAAGCTGGGTCACCTTTGGAGGTAGACCGGGTTGCCTGAGATTTAGCCTGTCTGGAGACAAACAAATTTAAATCAAAGGACAACTGAGAAATGAAATGGCAGAACTCGTCTGCTCTCATTATTGTAGGAACAGAATCTACATAATGGCCTGGTTCAGAGCCCACACAAGTCAGTGGAAAGCTCACCATGACTTCAGAGGCATTGGATGAGGCCCAACTCCCTGAAATAGATCAAAGTGCAGTCATCTGAATTAAAACTATCTAGGACAAAGTTTCTCCCCGTTCTATATCCAAAACCATCAATCAAATATGACTCAATGCTGTGCTCATGTTTGCTGAGCAACCAAATCTAAAGACAAACCCTATACCAGGATTTCAGGCTCAGATGCATGTTATCCTATAGTTGCTGATTCAAAACAAAAATTAACCAACAGGACTATTAAAAATAATCTCTGTGACCCCAAGATTAACCAGGTGTTTAATTACCATCAGCAGAGAAAGAAAGGAACAGCAGGCAGAAGTATATGCTAGAACAATAAATAAAACAAAAATATTCACAAAGCACTGTACATTTCTAGTCAGATGGAAAGCTGAGTTCTCAGGTAAAGTAAAAAAATAAGGATTTCCAGCTGTTCTACCATTAAAATACCTCAAAATCCCAGACTTCCAACATTTCACTTTGCAAACAAATGACAAAATGTAAAGCTTTGTGCAGATTTCTGAAATCCATGAATATATCTGGATTGCTGACAGCCTACCAGGGACTCCCAGGCTGGCAAGTAGTCCAGAATCCTTGAACAGCAGCATAAAATGTTGGTATTTATCTGGTAGAGTAACCTGAAGATATTCTGAACCTTACAGGAAAAATAAGGGTATATTTATATGATAAAGTATATTTTAATTGCACCCAGACTGAGGTCACTTAACCTCTTGTGTATGCAGCTGCAAGGGTCTGAAACTAACAGGGCAAGTACGCAAGAATGCCACCAAGCAGCGATTAAGCAAATGCAAGCAAGACTGGAAAGGAGCTGGGAGGGTCTGAGGATTACAAACTCAGAGTTGGCTGCAGAGCATCTTGTGATGTTTCCCAAAGCTATTAGTGGTCTTTAAGAACATGAGAAAGGAATCCAAGGACAAAACAAGAATTTGACCATCAAGCCTTCTAAGTGAAGTCGGCTATCTGGAAAGGTGTTATTTCAGCGGGATTTTTGCTGTTGCTTTAAAACTAACAGTAACTAATCCAAAGCCAGCTTGAACAACAATTCTCCTTCTGCTTTAAAAGTTTTCCAATATCCAAGTTACCTTTGCCATAGGAGTAAAAGGAAGGTCATGTGCTCAGTCACTGGTAAGGCAATACAGATGTGCCTGAAGGCTTACAATACCAACCCCACCGCAAAGGTTACTGCGTAAGAGCAACTCCAGCAATGGACCTATTATGTGTTAGACCTTACAGTCTTTGGGACTGCTCCTTTCTCATCTCTCCAAGTCCTGAAAAGCAAATATGAGGGGAGGGAAGCAAACTGGGCTTTTCTCTTATTTAATTTTAAAATAATGCGAAAAATGTGCCTTTTAACTCCTTTAACAATCAAGCCCAAAAAGGTTATTTTGAACTTTCCATGACACTCACAGTCTAATAAGAAATATTCTCCACTTAATCCAGTCTTTCAGTAATATTTGATGAGGTTCTGAGACTGAGAGGAAAAAAAATGTTAGAAATAATCCTATGCCAACTGTAGAATATGAAGTCATATGGAAATACAGAGCAAGTTGCCTTTTTTTTTTT
>VXAV01007407.1:25404-43533 GCA_013399715.1 Alectura lathami | reverse complement strand
CATTCCAGAAGCTGGTAGTGTTAAGCATCAATAACGTGGCCTCTCTAACAGCATTTCTATTGCACACTCTGATGGGGTCTTAAACATTTAAGAATAAAGTAAGAATTACAAAATATTTCTGCTACTTACTGCATATAATCCCTCCCTCAGAAAAAAAGTCATCTGAACACTCTCTCAGATTCAGTCACAGAAATAGTTCTTTCTTGCTGATTTCATCAAATCTGTTTATAAAAAAATAAACAGAATTTCCAGTTACAACATCATATTAAAAAAATATATTATTTTGTCCTCCTTCTATAATGACTGTTGCATGGAAATGTTTACACACAGAACAACTTTCAGGATTTTGATGTATAAATGGCAACGAACTGTGTTTTTTAGTCAGGAGATCTGCTGCTTTTATCTCATACAATAAACTTACAAACGTAAGTGTGATAGCTAAACCTTTAGCAGAGCAGACGGAAGTTATGTTTTACAAGAAATGCTATAATATTTAGTATCTGTTTTTGCCTGACATAATTTTGCCAACAATATTGACTGTATAGCCAGCAACTAAGGCTGAGCTGCACCTAGAAAAGAAAAGGGACCAGAGGTACCATCCTAGAAAGGAGGACAAAGCAACTGCCTGCTCTTTTTCCAGTTGAGGAGAGAGGACTTCACAGACCTTCTGGGAAGTAAGACTATGGCCAAATCCTCATCTACGGTCTGACAGCTCTGACAGCACAGACCAGACAGGTTTTACGAAAGCCCAAGTGGGTGGCACAGCCTTAATGTCTGCATGGTTCAAATGCTGAAGAGAACAACACAGTTTGATATTTCGCATGTTACAAATTTTCAGGGGGAAAAAAAAAAAAAAAAGCATTCAACAAACAGGGTGTGGTTGCAAAGATGTCCTCAAAATCTACACTTAGGCACCTTTCATGAATCTTAAAATGGGTAAATAATGTTAATAACCCAGATTTAACAATCCTATGATTCTACATCTCAGCTGATGACTGCTTTTGGGTCTACCAAAGTACAGAAGTCATGATAAATACAAATATTTTGAAAAATGCAAAGAAGAAGTCAGAAATTATCAAATACTACAAGATTCAACTTCACTTTCTTACAAGAAATTATGTTCTTTATTAGAGAACTTATAAGGTATTTTAAACTGAGATGCAATTTATGGCAGCTCTGAACAGAAATGTAAGACTAGACAGAATGCAGAAATGTACCCTATAAAAGCATATTGCTGAAATTCATTACCTCCCCCAACTGTGGGGAGTTGATGCTGATGTTATTGCCTTCAGGTTATAAAAACCTGGTGGGGATGGAGCCATAACCCGCGAGGTAACCGTTGTCGCTTTGGGGAGTACAGCAGTGCTCAGCTTTGAACTTTCATCTGTTTCAGGTCTCAGTACCATAGCTTTGGCTGATTTTATCATCTGCACTGAGGGGTTGAAGATGCAAAACATTTCCTGTAACTGGTTTCCCATTATTAAGGCTTACTCTTGGAAATGCTCTTGGGAAATAACTCTCAATCCTTATGCCTAGGATACTCCTTTAAAACCTTCATCTGATGCCCTGGCCACATACTTTATTCTGTATGTTCAGTCCTTCTTTGCATTCTGGTCACCGTTCTCCCACTTTGTAGTATGCAGAGACTTTATGATTAAATATTTCCACATATCTTCATATGGCCAAATTTCTGTTCTGAAATAAAACCTGTGCAAACTGGTAAATTAAAGTAGGTTGGCCATGGGAGCAATCTGTGGAATGCCACAGAAAGGTCACACTGCATACTCTGGCACACGCACAGGCAAGTGATAGCCACAAGAGATTTCTCCCTGTTCACTAACTGCTCAGAGTGCTAGCTTGCCAAACAGAAACTCATGATAAGGAAAATGAAATTAGCTGCCGCACAGAGAACCCAGTGAGAAACAAAGATTTGGTAAACTTCATTAATTTATTCTAAACCGAATTCCCTCATGTGCTTGCAGCTGGACTGTTGAAAAATCTCTATCCTACAACTAAAGTGAATGGAAAATATTAAGAAAGCCAGGATTGGACAAGACTTATGAGTCACTACAGAGCAATCTGAAGGGATACAGAGGTCGTCCAGTCACTAGAATGTGGGCTGAAACAGTCACTGATTTATTCTCCAAGAATCCCAATAAGAGGCACTCTCAGGGGAGCGCAAGACAAGAGACTGTGCCGTCACTGCAGCTACAAAGATGACTGCAGTAAGAAATTCTGGCAAATGTTAGTGGCTACAATAGTAATACAATCCTGTACTCAGAAACCTTTGAGAATACTAGTGCTGATATAGAAGCAAGACATAAATCCAGTAGCATAACTGGTATGAGTTTGTGAGTATTAAATGTATTTATTAATTGATTTAGTCATCTGCATTCTTGTTATAGAAAATGGCTTCCAGATTTGGCATACAGGACTCATGTTTTATGACTGAGATTTTTCAGTGGAGTGTTTGTAGGCAGCTTTGGACATCCTTCTGAATTCCAGGATTAGCAGGCGCTCCTTGCTAGGAAGGAAAAAAGGCAGTGCTACATTCACTGCTATACGCAGAGTTCTCTTGCGCACCTCCTTCATCAGAAGCAGTGAATTCCAGTGACTGTTTTCAAACTAGTGAAGAAGACAGACATGTAGGCCTACTTGATGAGATGGAAAAGGTAAAATAAAAAATAAAACCAGCCTTTCTACTGGTGGTTGCTGGATCAGTCTAGACTAGGTTGAATGTAATATATATCTTTATAATAAACATATTAATTTAAAATTAAACATATTTTAAAAATCTATCTCTGATTTTCTAGATGACTCAATTATATAGTTTGTTAACATGCAATTAAACAAAAACACTTGGCCAGCCACTTCTTTGCTCTCCCATAATTTAAAATGGAAGCTTTTAATCTGCTGGACAGAGGCATGTTCTCTTTAGCAGCATTCCTGGAAGTCACCACATTCAGGTTATTTCTGAGTAAGTCAAGCAGAATTCCTGGTCTCTGAGCCCTTGCAAGATGACTGTGTGTGCCATCCAGTCACTTTTATAACAGGAGATACAGCTCTGGCATTACAGGGCTGCTAATTAGACCTGTACATGGAAGTGCACATTAAAGAAACTGTGACTTCAACTAGTTAGAAGGAGTAGAAATTGCCCCATATGACATTAAAAAAAGCACTGATCCCATGTAAAATTAAATATATGAAAATGATGCAGTTTTCAATGAGGAGCTGGGAAATGCAATGCAACAGAAATATGGGACATCAAACAGAGCTGAAGACTGCCGATCAGGTGCTACAAACTGATGACTTATACAAGTCCAGATCAAAAATGATTATGTTTGTAAACTAATGGAGCTGCCTTCTGTCAGCTGTGATACACTGTTTTCATCACACTCCTATCTGTCACAAATTCACCATCCCATGTATTAGGTTTGTGCTCAAAACTGTTTTGTGCAACATATGGGTAAACTTCCTATTTTATCACCCCGAAGTAGAAAGAACAGGAACCACATTTTGCTTTCACTCATTTCTCTGACATCCTTCTGATTTGACTCAGAATCATGGAATCAGAAGGGTTGGAAGGGACCTTTACAGGCCATCCAGCCCAACTCCTCTGCAGTGCACAGGGACACCTACAGCTGGATCAGGTTGCTCAGAGCCCTGTCCAGCCTGACCTTGAAGGTCTCCAGGGACGGGGCATCTACCATCTCTGGGCAACCTGTTCCAGGGCTTCACTACCCTTTATATGAAAAACTTTTTCCTTACATCCAGTCTAAATCTCCCCTCTCTCAGTTTGACACCATTTCCCCATGTCCTATCACAACAGGCCCTGCTAAAGAATCTGTCCCCTTCTTTCTTGTAGCTGCCCTTTAGATACTGAAAGGCCGCTATCCGGTCTCCCCAGAGCCTTCTCTTCTCCAAGCTGAACAGCCCCAGCTCTCTCAGCCTGTCCTCCCAGGGGAGGTGTTCCATCCCTTGGGCCATTTTTGTGGCCCTCCTCTGGACACGCTCCAACAGCTCCATGTCCCTCCTGTGCTGAGCACTCCCCATCTGGACGCAGCACTCCAGGTGGGGTCTCACCAGCGCAGAGCAGAGGGGCAGGATCACCTCCCTTGCCCTGCTGGCCACGCTTCTTCGGATGCAGCCCAGGATATGGTTGGCTTTCTGGTTGCTCAGAAAGCCAACCTGGACTCTAGTTACGAGTTCTTCCATCTCATCAATAATTTGCTTCAGATGTCTTTCTTATCACTGGTTATTGTTTGATGAAAGTTCTCACTCAAATATAAGCCAAAAAAAAAAAAAAAAAAAAAGGTAAATTATGACTAGGCTCTCTTAACGGCCCATTCACAGCTAAAAATTCACATTTAACTATTAAAGCTGTGGTGATATTTTGCAGCCAAATCCATTTTTCCTTTGCATGATAACGTGTCACCACCTTTTAACGGTATATGTATTTTAAAGGGAGAAAGTAATCACAAAACTGTAGAAAATCACTATGCCAGATGTTGATGTAGTAGAAGAGGAATCCCAGAAATATCGCATACTGGAAGCCAGCGTTCATCTAGGAAGCCAACCTGGAAAACATGACTAGTGCTGCGGGTAGTGTTCAAACATCTGTCTTTCATCCAGAAAGAAGGAAAAAAACCCACAGCCTTGGTTTTTTTCAGAGCTACATACATTAATGCATACTCTGAAAATGCTGTGAATTCTTAAGTGCGATTTTCTGACTGCTTTTTAAGTAACTTCAATTTGAGTGTAGACATGGCTTTTCATTTTTGTCTAGAAAGAATGACTAATATGATCCTAGTTAGAGATGTGCAGCTCTGAGTACATTATTCTGTGTTTTGCATCAACTGTCCACACTGATGGGAATTATTAATCACTGTAGCAGTCTGCCGCACACAAATAGATTCATTTAACAGATGTAGGATTTAAGTAATGCTGTCTGCTCGTGATGAAAAATTTGGAGTAAATTCAGTGAAAGTGAAATAAAGGAACTGGCACAGAACATATTAAAGGAAGAAACGTGAGGAAGAGAAGTGCCCTAAACAGCCTCCACAACCTTGCCTTTCTAGGAGGATACCATGCTGGGCAGCCTTGGGGAAGGAGGAAGAATCCTGTCTGCTTCCCAAGGAAGAACGGGGAGCACAGAATTCATTAGCCATCACCTTTGGAAGGACGGCTCCTCGATTAATCCTTGCACAGAACAAAAAAAAAAATGTACATAAAAATCCTGCATAATAGCACAATGCCTGTAAAGCGGTACTTTTTCTGTCTGATTTCCACTGGTGATTAGATCTGACCTGAGAAATGAGTTGTTCACTCGCATGAAAGTTTAAAGGATTTCTTTTATATTGTTAAGATGCTGGTGCAAAGTCTACAGAAATAGCTAGAAAGTTCTTAAACTTCAACAGCATTTGGATGAGAGTGTTGCTGACTTAGAAGATGACAAAATAAATTTGGTACTGCACTTTTTTCCTGGATGAAGTGCATGAAAAACCCACAGAAATTAGAGCTCTTCCGCTGTTTTTTTTTTTTACGTACTTCAGAACAAAAAACCTTACAG
Organism: Alectura lathami; assembly: GCA_013399715.1. NCBI lineage: Eukaryota > Metazoa > Chordata > Aves > Galliformes > Megapodiidae > Alectura > Alectura lathami. Next base: position 37,964 of record VXAV01007407.1, on the reverse strand, counting down.
AGAGACAATCCCTTTAAATGATCAAAGTATTACATCATCTTTCAAAGCAGTATTAAAATACCATTCTCATTGTGTCAGTTGGTCTTACTACCACCAAGCAGGAAAATTCAAGTAAATGGAATATTTCGTTTGCAGGCTTACTGCACAGCTAGTAGTACTGTAACAGGTTGTAATTTTTGAGGATAATACTTTGCAATATGTGCTGTGGTGCTTTTTTGCTTCAATGTATTTCAAAAATAGGCCGGTATTTCCATCTTTTAACACAGTTATTACAGCTGTAGCATATTTTATGATACTGCTGTCAGAATATGCTTACATGACAGATGACTATATTTTCTTTTGTTAGGAGGGTTTAGAAGTACCAGTCAAAGATTATGTCATCACAGCTTTATGGTAAGAATAAGAAGTAAGACTGTGTGCCTGTCACAGATGAGAGACTGTAAATGACAGAACTACAAGGTAATAAGCAGATAGTGTAACAAGCAATTTAAAGTCAGAGTTAATCCACTGGCTAAATATTGTTGGGTATTTGGAGGTATCTCAGAGTTGAGGAGAGTTAGAACGATGGCCAGCAGTTTTGTTTTTTCTTTTTGCTTCATTATGATTTGGGTTATGGCAGGCTTAGGGGAAATCAGATAGCTTGCTGCAGATAGTAAAGATAAGATCTTATTAAAAATTCTAAACATAAAGCTTAAAGCTTCTTGTGTTTTTGTTGTTGTTGTTGTTGTTACTAAAACTTAGATTCAGTGTAAAAACTTACACTGAACAAAGTTCAGTGTAATAGAACTGAACTACAAGTTAGTAGGAAAATTAAGAGTAGATAAAATGCTTTCTAGTTTAAAGTAAGCAGAAGGCACAGAGTTATGAACTACAAAAAGGCAATCTTGTAAATGCTCGATGAATAGAAAACAACAGGTTTTCCACGATTGTCTCAGAAATGGGATAATGTAGTGAACTTACACTGCAAAGATGTTTGGATGATCACACTTCTACTTCCAGTCTTGGAGAATTGACATGGAACATGCCAATTCCTGACAGAAATAGCAATGCTTACATTTATTTTTAAAACAGTTAAGACATCACTTGCTGAAACATTTTAAGACATTTCTGTTCATCAATGTTATCACTGCATTGCACAGTAGGGTTATCAACTTCTTTGTAAGCAGGAGCCTAAATTATGCATTTCAAGTAAAAGTCGAATCTTCAAGATTATTGTATGAATAAGATTCAGCACATGAAAATAAGTGGGTTATATACTGTCAGCCCTGTGTAAATTCCGATGAGTCATTGTCTGTTCCACAGAAGACACTGGCAAACTTTAAAGCCCATATGATGCAATCATCAAATGCTACATACTACATTGATTCCTTGCTTTGAGGTAAAACCATTACCTCAGGTCAAATTAACAGAACGAGATAGAAAGGAATTATGGGCTGGACTCAAATCTCTTTGTACCCATGTAACAACTTTGCCAGAATTGTTGTGTTCCTTTTTTATTTATTTTTTATTTTTACCAAGTCTTTAAGAATTATATTGAGTAATTAACATTGCAGCATTAAAGTCATTACTTTCTTGCCACAGGAACACTTCATGAAAAAGTTTACAAAATATAATTTTCAAATGGACAATACAAATATCCAGGAGCTCTTTCATTCCCAGACTGCATATTCCAGCCTAGAAACTCATTTGAAAAAGGGAATGTCGGAGAAAATGTCTCCACTGATTAGAAATAGATTAAATTAGTTCTGAGAAATGGAGAACAAGTGGGATTAATTTGGAGGAAATGTTCCAGAAGCAATCACTATAACTGATAAAATACTTTGTACTTTGCTTGCAAAAAAAACAGGCTGTTGGATGTAAAACAAATTGTGCTGTCACTGCTTTTAGTCTGTAAAATGTATGTAACTACATCTATGGCATGATATACACTTGGTTACTCCTTTTTTTTCGGTTTTGTGGAATCTTTTTTTTCTGCCCTCCCCTCACCTCACCACAGAAAGTTGGGAAATCATGATGTTTGCCAGAAAAAAGGCACACATTTTCTGGAATTCCCACTTCTACAAACCAAACACAAAAGAGCTGATATAAACCATGATTTAAACTTATAAAATCCAAGTCTATAGCCAATTACACCCTCGTTTCAGAGGAGGTTGATATCAAATAGAACCTGCTGACACTTCTGTACTCTGAGTTCCACCGTTTCCATTCCTTCATCTCCCTAAGCCACAAGATTTTGCTCTGTGTTCAGATCTGATAGGTGGATATGGAGTTGTTTATTCTTAACTAGGTAAAAAGTAACTCTTTCATACAATTTTACATCATAGTTTACATCACATAATGCGGATTACATTTATAAAAATACAAAACAGCAGAACATGTATGGTAGGGAAAATGGACCTCTTATTTTTACCATTCGTTATCACACTTCTCCAAGTTAATGTGAGAAGAGAGGCAGAGAGAACAATGAAATATATTTCTAGCTAAGATCACTTTCTTATTTCTATTACAATTCTAACACAGGAGAATAACAGGAAGTTTCAGGTTCCCTTCTGTGTCCTCTTAAAATTTAGTCTATTTTGACTCTGTGGTCTAAAAATGTTTTCATACCTTCATACTTTCTCTTAGTGTTTTCCAGTAATTTATTGTAATATAAACATTAGTTTAGCATTCTTTTCAATTAATGCAAGGTTCCAATTCTTCTACGATTGGCATTTTCTCTTTCCAAATAACTGTTTTTCAGTCCTACTAAGCTGAAGTTACTGCTTTGCTTTTCTTCACAGTCTTCCTCCTCCGAGGACCTGATCCAACTTTCATTTATTAATATGAATACATTCACACCAGGGATCAATTAATAGCACTACAGTTTAATAAAAGCTAGATAACGTGGTGGGGAAAGGAGGGCGAGGGGTTTAAAATTCTATCTAACATACCGTTAGTGCTTCATTTTTTTAGTCAACTTCTCATCCCTCCCAGACTACAGCTGCTTTACCTACTTAACAGCTGCCATTTATGAAGACTGATGAAAGTTTAAGAGGCATGTTGGGATTTTCTCAGCTTTATATCATTACACTCTTAACAGTTTTGGGACAAAGGCAAAACACTGAATGTTTTAAAGTTTTAACCACAAAGTTGCCACATGCTTGGAGATGAACATAGGTAAAACAAAAATTTAGGGAGCACTTACAGAAGATATGAAGTGGTTTCTGTGGTGGTTCTGCTATTGTATTTACATATTCCACTGCTCACTTACTTGAGTATTTTCCCTGTTGAAAAGGGCCTAAGAGCATAAAATCAGAGTGACTAAAATTAATTACCTCTGTACCAAAACCAGTCATGGAAAAAGCTACAAAATATTTACTTCTTAGTCACAGCCTGGCTAGGCCCCCATGGGACGATTACTGTCTTCTGCCAGTGAAAACAAAATTGCCAAACGTGAACAATTAACTAGGGTGTTTTGATCAGGTTCTCTCATCTGGCGCTGCTAATGGCACCACTGATGATCTGTTTTTTCCTTTTAATGGTTAATACGGAGGAATAATCTATAAATTGTTCAAACTTCACAAAAGGAAGATTTTGCTGTTTGCACTATGGCAAATTTATGCAGGCATTTTATTTTCAATTGACAGGTACATACCCTGAAAAAATCCAATACAGATGATCAAAGAAAATAAAGCACATTTTAAAATGCATATTGTATACATAATGATAAATCTAAACCAGTTACTTCCACCCAAAAGAGAGACCTTGGGGCTATAACATTTAGTTCTATAAAGAAAAATAGAAAAATCTTTAGGAAAGATGGACTATTAAGAAATGTTTGAAGGAAAATAGGAAACAAAACTCTTTTAAAGCGGTGGTAGAACCTGAGGAGTTTAACCAGAGGTGCAAAATGGCCCCTATACGAGAAACATACAAAAATTTTTGCTTGAAAAGAGATACTGAAGGAAGTACTAAGGCAGAAGTCTGAAAAAGAAGGAAGATTTATAGATAGATGGGAATGGGTTGTTTTCTTCTAAAAAGAAAGAACTAGGGAAAGTAAATTGTCCATGAGGATGCTCAAGTTAAAGGACATAAATACAAGCAGTAGATTGTTAGGCAAAGTGCCACAGATGCCAAATTCTTGTGTGACTTCAAAATGCAGTTTTATAAACTGATAGTAGAAAATTCAAGATTGTTTCAGCATCAAGATGCTACCTTAGATATCAATTTTAAGCATTTCAATGGTGTTTAGCCCAATATCTTGTGTACTGTTATGTTCCTCCCTGACACAAGACAAACTGGAATCTCTAGAATGCAATTCAAATCGCGGATAGGCTTTGGTTAGGTTCATTACAATGACTCCAAACCAGCTACTACACTCTTCTCAAAACTGAGGGTTCCAGTCAAGTAACAGCATACCTAATCCTGAGTTCCAGCTTTCCTGTTATGTACGAATGCCATCCCTGTAACAGCAGAACATGCTGGCATCAGGATTCACATCACCCTAGCCATTAAAAGTGAAGTTATGGCCAGCATTAACTTCCATGAAACAGAGTAACAGTTCCCTGGCAAAGCCATGCTACAAGCTCTTTCAGTCTTTTTCAACAAGCCAAGAATTCTCTACAGTCCTCCCAAAAGTGAAACAATCTCATTCAGAAATCAGTTTTGGTCACTGGCCTCAAATCATCCCTTCTTCATTCAACTTCTCTTTTTCGTCACTACACACACACTTCAGCAGGTTGAACTTGCATAACTTTGTAATTCACTAAATCAAGGACTATTATTAACTTACAGTAAGGACAATTTATTTCCTTTAAAGTATATTGGTAAAGATGGTACTGTTTTTTTAATCTGCTTTTTATAATTAATTTTAGCGGAAGTAATTTGCCTATGAAAAATTAACAAAGTAAAATTGTAAAACCCCTGGGGATTTCCACAGGTTGCATTTCCAGTACAAGTATGGCAGCTGCAGGTAAGATACATCTACAACTGGCTATATGACAAGTTTCCTTTAACTGAAGATGTGCAGGTTTTGAGAAATCGCTGTACTTTTGTTGATACAAATTAGCAAATCATTGTTTAAGCAAGTATGCTGTTAAAAAAAAAAAAAAAAAAAAATCTGTACTCTTACAGCAATGTTAATCAGCTTGCTTCTCACAGGTAATATTTCAAAAGCAAAGCAGGATAGACTCCTGTGAGACAAACACACACACTACTAAGAAGACTTAACCTCTAACTACATTATTTTGTTGCAGACAACCACAAGTGATCATAGAATTTCGAAAGCTATTTATAGTCCTATTTGGAATGACAGAAGTACTGACATTTAAAACGTGAACTGGGAGACTGACTTTTTACACATACTGGCTCCTCGCAACTACCCATCTGTAAAGACATATAAAGACACAAGACAGTGTTACAGAAATACGGTGGAACACCAAGAAATCCCGAATGCCTGCAATGGTCTCTGGAAGAAAGCAGTCTGGGAAGTCCCCAGGCTACAGCAAGTTGTGCCACTGACAATCTGGCACGTGAGCCACACTCTTTACAGAGAAGTCTTTGTCTCAGACCCTCTCGACTCAAGTACAAGCTCATGACAAAAATGGCTCAGACCACCGAGCACACACACACAAGCAGAGCTCATCAGCAAAACCAATGATAACCAACTGAGAAGGCTCCAAGTGATGTCACTAGAAACAGGTCTCTCTTCTGATTGCTATGGATAATAAAGCAACATAATGATTTCATAGCTAGTAGGCTGTCTTTTTTTTTTTAATTCCTTCTAAAAGGTCGTACTGCTTTGTTCACACGCTGTCAGAAAAGTTGTTAAAATTTTAGGAAAATTTTTACTGTTATGTGTTCTCCTTACAGATCTAAAGGATTCAAGCACTATTATCAAATAAGCTATTTTCTGCCTGGTAATATGCGTTTTAATCTTCGGTTTGTTTACATTGATAATGACCAATCAACTGCCCGAATGTGTATGAGTATTGAGAGTCCGCTGGAAGCTAATCTGCTGAAACAACAAGATTTGTCTAGAATAACACTGAGCAGGTTTGGAATTACACTAGAGGAAATAAGCTTAAAATGGTCATGCTAGCAGTCTGAATGCAATGCCTATCTGGAAAGAGCATTTGTGTTAAAGATTATTACAGGCATGTGGAAACACACTGAAATTCTTCTCTGTGTAACACACTTGTTTTATTCTACAATCATTGCACATAGTAGATTAAAAATAAAGTTAGAACACTGTATTAATATGGCTTCTTCAAGGAGTTGACCTAAAAAAATCTAAAGCTTTACAGGAAAAAATTAGCATGCAAACTTATTCTGGTATTCTGGAATTAAAAGTCTGAATAATTAGGATAATCATCTTTAGAGGAGCATAGAAAATGTCATGAATAGGAGAAGACACCACACGTCTAATCCCAGTTTGGTTCATAGATTGTGGTCACTTCACTTCGGCAGCACTCTTCACCTGTGGCTCAGCTCCAGGAGAGGTCAGCTCACCAGCAGGCTGTCACCACTCCCAACCGCGGAGACCCTTGCCCAGCTTTAGGCACAGAGAAAGGACACAGCCGTGCCCCCCGGGCCTGCTAGCACGGACCGACACTGACCCCTGGTGCCCGGAGAGCCATTTGCACTGGGTCGAGGGTCCCGCGTTACAGCCCACTGCAAGGTTCTGAGCTTCCCCGAGTTTGACGCTAAGATAAAGCGGTGTTACGTCAGGGACTGACTATAGGGAAAAGAAGGGAAAGTAGAAATGCCAAAGACATACTGAAAGCTAGGAGAAGAAAGTAAGAGCCCATAAAGTTTTTTTTTTTTTTCCAATGCACTTTTTCCAAAATGGTGGTATTGGCTGTCATACCACAAAACAATTTTAGTTGGTGCTAAAATAGAGTGAGAGAAATATTAGGATTATCTTTGCCAGGATTTGCCGAGCTTATACATTAGATGAGCACAACAGTGGTTTGTACTCTGAATTTAATGTTCAGACTATGACACGCACGAGCTCACCCTGCTTGCACTGCTGCAGCCGCTATGTACCACAATTTGTGCGCTGGGGTATCACCCTGTGCCAGGAATTCTGGCTACATCCCTAGGGCAAATTGCCCCTAGGCAATGAGACATTCAGTCCATCCTATATTAATAAGCCTAGCTAATAAGCCTAGCACAGTTAGGGTCTGAGGTCTAGAGTTAGTTCCTATGTACAGATAACGCCTGCTCTGTTGCAGGACGTAGCAGGAACATCACTACCAGGAACATCAAAGACAAGCTGAAAAAAAAAACAGCGAAAATATTTGCAGTGGTAATTCAATGACTTTTTCACTGCTGTGAAGAACTAATTACAGAGTACAATGACTGCCTTCACTAATAAGAAACAAAGTTGTATACTGCATTTGGTTCTACTCCTAGTTGTTATCCCAAACGTTTGTGAAAGGATGCACAAACCTGCCACAATTCCAAGCCAACCTCACTTTTCTCTCATGCAACTAGCCAACAGAGAACTGTTTCCAAAGCGTAGCTGTTCTGTGCATCAAAACACTTTGCAGCATGTTCGCATTCCCATAAGGCACTCTGCAGCCAGCAGACTGTTGTAATAATATTTTTTGCAAGAACAGACTTGGAAAATAATGGCTTTTTATTATTGCATCTTTGTGCCAGTGCAGACAGAATCCTAACTTACCAGATGTTTCTTATTTCTTTCTCTAAACTGTATTTTGGCTTTTGGTATTTCTAAAACTTGAGGGTTTCAGACAAAGAGGTTTCTGTGTTACCTTAAGAAATCTAAAGATTTTTAAACAAATATCTTATTAAACATTATCAAAAAAAAAAAAAAAGCCCTGATTGTATGAATATAGCCTAATTGGGAGCTCTAGATCTACACCAATGCTCCATCCACAGTGGATGGTTTGGATAACTCTTGTAACTCATCTGCTTAAAAATCATGGAAACAGCTCTAGAAGTCCTATGAATGGAAATGCACTCATTACGTGAAAAATTGAGATCTCAGGAGGGAAAGTTGTCATGTGTGGATACTTGGTTTGTTTGGGTTTTGTTTATTAAAATAGCAAAACCCCGGAACGATATAGAACCCTACCTTTTGGGGGTGCAGCAGCATGACCACTGAAAACCAAATGTGCTTTGTCCTGTCAGTGCAAAGTTATACAGATTAGCTTTGATTTCATTTTAACTGAGATAGGAAGATTCTTTTAGTACCATAGCTGTTTCAGCAGACATGACTTTCGTTTTTGATTTTCCTTCCTGCAAAAAATACCAGTACATTTCAGTTCTCTAATCCCTAACAGCAGCATCTTCCGCTACAAGAAAATATGAGTAAGTATAGAAGGTATCCAGTTTACAGCAACTGATTATACTGACTGCTTTTGGAAGTGTGTGCCAGTGTGCAGCCATCATCAGAAGAGTACTTGAATTATGGATGCTCTTAAGGCCTACATTAGAAGTCTATGTCACTTTATAAAAATAACTAAATCAAAGGATGTGGAAAACAAAGTGAAACTCATACCCTGTATAATGGGCAAGGCAGAACAAATTCACTGGAGTAGAGGAATTAAAACAATCCAAGCTCAGCAGCAAACAGCTGGGCAAGAAGCAACAGCAAATGAAAATATTGCCACAGCTACTGCAAAAGCTTACAGTCCAGTTTACTATTTTAAAAAATGTTACAACGCAGTACACAGAGACCTGACTCAACCTGTCCTCTTTGGCTTATTTTCTGTCCTGCCTCTGGATTTTCATTATCAGGCCAGCAGTTTACTAAAACTAGGATGGATCATTTGCTTTCTTACTTAATGATGTGCACAACAAACAGGCAGACATAGTTGAGCCACTTGTCTCACTACAAAATGTTCCAGTTGCACCCTCAGTGCCAAAAAAAGTATCTTTTTGTACTCCTTCACCTACCAACTGCTTATTGACTCTACATCTTTAAATCTACTACTAAGTATAAACAACGGAAAATCCACTCAGGTGGCCAGGTTCCCTGTGATACAATCCTCAAGTACCCTAAAATAAAGCCCTCATATGGGACATGGCAGTGAATAATAAAACACTGAACTACAAATTCACATTCATTTTTGTATTCTTGAAATCTCAAATACATTGCTTCTGCCAGTATATGTGAAAACTCAGTACCAATGATTAGTCAATTTTAGATTTGGACAGTCTCCCTGAAGCAAGTATTCTCATGGCTAGTTGTTTGACTTCAGCACAGTCACTCTTGACCTCTAAGGTATCAGAGCTGCTGCCTTCTCCTCTCTCTACCCTACTGGCAGTTAGGACAATTGCCCCCTCTCTCAGCTACACCCCAGCCTGAGAATTGCCTAATGCTGCTGAGACGCCCAAAGTCCAACCCAGAGCCTTATCTGCAATGGTGAAAGGCCTTACTAGTTAAAAACGGCTTTTGTTGCTGCTTTTTGTGTTGTTGATTTAAGGTTAGATTCTAAGCTTAATACTACATTTAGAAGAAGGCAAACTAAGGTAGCTTTTTTTTTTTTTTCCAATCATTTACTTGGACAGGATTGATGGTTGGGAAAACTGTAGCCAAGTTTTTGTGCCTCTTGGGGACCAATTTAATGCTGAAAGGTCTTCAGATTTCAAATAAACTGACTAGAAAAAGAGAGATACGGTCTCTAGTACAAAGGCTAAAATCTTAGTGAACGCTAAGTTGATCCTGTGAGCAATGTTACACATCCACATCTCTGTGCAATGCAAACATCCACATCTCTGAAGAACTTCCTCTCGGGAAAGCTGTCCACCCTTGCTACTTTTTCAAGTCCTCCTTATTGTGGTAACCATAACAAACACTAATTTGTTCACTGATCTTCCATCTCCTTCCTCAACCTGCTATGACACAAAAGCCTGGCTTCTTACTAAAGGTGCTTGCACAAAGCTTGCGTGACCTTCCCTGTCTCGCAGAGCTTCGGGAACACCATGCATCCTTCCCAGGCTGAGCTGATCCCATGGTGACAGCTGCTCTCCCGCCTTGCGCCTTCACCATAGCCACCACAAAGGTAACCAGCATGGGGATGGCCACAAGAGACTGAGATTTCAACCAGTGTGGAGGCAGAGGCATAATGCTAGACTGAAAACGTTCCTACTGCTCTTAGTCAGCTGCATGAAGGCTTTGCAGAGAGCAGGTCCACGTTTCCGCTTTCATTGACCAGAACTTTTTGCATGAGCTATAGAAGAAAGACGAGTATTGCTGATCCTTCTGCAGCCTCTGCAGTGGGACAGCCAGTTTCTGGATATTATTAAACAAGATGTGCAAGTGGTGTCCAAAAAAATTACAGGAACCACAGTAAGGATCCCAAGACCAACTTCAGTTTACTCTGCTTATTTTTTAAGCACAGTTTTACCAATTTTGGTGAAACATGAACTCATTATAAGCAATAAAACTGTTGGGTTTCCATGCAGCTCACTGGGACATGACTTTAACTCTAAACGTAACACTTTATTAACGACTGTTCCAAGAAAATTCCAGAAAACATACACATCAGTTTCTCAGCATTCTGCATAGACTTCTAGATGAGTTTTAGAACAATATAACTCCAGCTGTAACTGGATATATAATATAATATAATAATATATAATATAATACAACTGCTGGTCAGCACTCATACTCCAGGAAGTGCTCGGAGTGCTTTCCATCTGCCCTGCATGCATTTCCAGTCTTTAAGTGGGTTACGAAGTCCAACCATCAGGCTAGGCTGGGCACGCAGTAACTCCATGCCAGGCCTGAAACGCCTTGTTTCAGGACATGGATTATAAATAACAGTCAAGTTCAGACCCTGAGGAGGAGCATCTCCTGGTCATGCTGCCTTCTGAAGTGACTATATGAAAAGAATTGGTTCCAGTATTTCTACCATCTATAACACTTGCTTTGCCCAAACTTATAAATAAGTCAGGTTCTCAAAAATCGTTTCCAGAGCTCTGCTGATTCCTTACAGCCATTTAGAGACAGCTATTTTCTATTTGGCTACTTATATAAAACAGATCCTATACAAAAATATAAAAATGCATATAAAAATGCAGAGAGCTTTGCCTCCAAAACCAAAACCAAGACCCATGAACTCCCTGATGAGCACCAGTTCAAATATAATTTCTGTCACAAGAACATGAAATCTAGAAGAGGTCACCAGAGGAAACCTTGCAAGATTTGCACTGCTAAGTCAGAGGCACAGCATTCTCACCAATGCAAAAATTTTTTTAAAAAGCACCTTTACACATGCAGGAGGGAAAAAAAAAAAAAAAAGACTTTTTAAGACTTTTTTTTAATATACATTCAAGTAGTTTGGGAAGCTGGTGGATTATAATGGCTGTGGAGTCTTTCCTTGTTACTTTCCATCAAAACAGGTGGGCTGATTGCAGCAATATACATGACACCTCATTGCTGATAGCAAGGGAAAACCACCTGTTGTGTGAGAGGTTTACTGAGTATTAAGCTGATTGTCTGGGATGAAAGTCTGGAGTGCATCCATGCCTGGAAAGCTTTATAACATCCATGTGAACACAGCCACATGCAGAGAATAGCTAGGGTTGTCCTAGGTTTAACTCCTAGACAATTAGAAGATCACTCTCCTTACCTCTTTACAGCTGCCCTTTCTGTAATAACAGATTTCAAGCGAAGTTAGAAAAATAAGAAAAACAACACTAGATTTTCTTCTACTACCATTCATGCATTTCTCCTGCTTTACTCCCCAACATTTGACATGGGAGCCTGAAAAAGAGGGCCTGAGATTCATGTGGTATCTGTTGCATAATAATAATAAAAAAAATTATAAACAGTGATTTTTTTTTCCCTTATTTACACTGTGTGTTGTGCTCTGGAATCTATCACAGACAGGAATTTTCTTGTTACATTGATGCAGTGTCCACTGCTGTTAAAGAGTTGTATGTGTGTTTTATGAGAAACAATACAATACCATCCATTGATCAAATTTATCTTCAAAACCACCTTGAAGAGCAGCTTGTAATTTATAGGGAAGCACAAAGCTACCTGGCATTGATGTATACACCGAAGGGCCATTAAGGACAACAGAGCAACTGCCTGACTCTATCAAGGCAAGGGTAGACAAGCTCAGTTACAAATTTTGTGTGCTCAAAAAGAATCAGCAAGTGTAAAGAGAAACAGTTCCACTTCTATTTTCCACATTAATTATTGTGCTGTTGGTGATCTGTTTGGTTTTAATTTAGATCTTGGAAAAAAATCAAACATACTCTTCTAACACCTGAAAAAATACTGTAATTAATGTGAGCCTAGGAAAGCGGGTCAGAAGACAATATTTGAACACAGATGAAAGGCATTTCCTTTGGCCACAATACAGTTTTATTAGATACATACTTGAGGTCCTTTATTCAAATCCTGTGAAGAGTTTGAAAGAGGCTTTAGACTGAAAACTGGTCATACGGGCATTTGGAGATCTATGTGGTTTGTGGTGTAGAATTAAATGAATCAAGACTGTTAGTATATTTCAAAGAGCCACTACTGAAAAGCACATAGTTGTTAAAAATGTTTTGATTTAAAGTATGAAAGTAAAGCTTGGATTAAACTTGTGTGG
>VXAV01007407.1:4303-22790 GCA_013399715.1 Alectura lathami | reverse complement strand
TTGCATTCAGTGGCAGATCCATCATAAGCAAAGGCAAGATAGCTGTGCTCATGACAAGCACGTAATAAAACTACTTCCTAAGTGCACAGCTAAACTGAGAATCACAGCCCTAACTTGGCAAAGGGAAACAGTGCGGAAGAGGCGTAAGCACCTCTTCTAGGCATTAGCTAGCACTGGCACACTGAAGAAAGATTTAGAGCAAGACAGACGTAAGTCCATGAAAAAAGCTTTCCATTGTTCCAGATACAAACCCTTCTAAATGCTTAAGATCAATAGCTAAATAAGGTTACTGATTTACAAAGCAGTGTGGCATCTGCTACGCTATACCCTCCTCTGTGTGGTTCAAAGGAGTATCCATGAAGATCAGAGCTGAACTTTGAAGTATTTTACTTTGACTGCAGACAGGTTTAGCTGGTTCTTGGATTTCTTTTTATGGGATCAAAACCAGTTGGATATAATCTTTGGAATATCTACAAGTGTTTATGCAAGGCTTTTTTTTCCTCCTCCTGTAGTTTTATAGTCCCATTAAGGAGGAAAAGAAAAAAAAAACACCCCCTTCCATTGCCTCATAACAAAGCTTTTCCAAGTGCTGTGCTTCAAATCTATTCCAATGATTTGTGAAGCAACTTTGAAACAGAGAGAAAGCCTGCCACAGCACTGTTACTTGCACTAAAGAGANGATCAGAGCTGAACTTTGAAGTATTTTACTTTGACTGCAGACAGGTTTAGCTGGTTCTTGGATTTCTTTTTATGGGATCAAAACCAGTTGGATATAATCTTTGGAATATCTACAAGTGTTTATGCAAGGCTTTTTTTTCCTCCTCCTGTAGTTTTATAGTCCCATTAAGGAGGAAAAGAAAAAAAAAACACCCCCTTCCATTGCCTCATAACAAAGCTTTTCCAAGTGCTGTGCTTCAAATCTATTCCAATGATTTGTGAAGCAACTTTGAAACAGAGAGAAAGCCTGCCACAGCACTGTTACTTGCACTAAAGAGAATCAACTGTAATTCAGAAATAAACCCTTTACGGAGAAAGAAGTTGGGCAAGCGAATAGAAAGGCTAAATATAACAGCTTATTAGAGAGGTACAAAGCTCATTTCCTTTTCATGTCTCAGAAAGCTGCTGGTATCCTAATCAAGTTTTGCTGCTATGTATATTAAGCTGATGGAGGTTAAACCTACTGTGTACGCACACTTCGAAAAGACTTTTGGAAACTTCACATATAGGGTCCCATCAGGCCCTAAAAAGTTATGCTAGCAGACAATTGCATTTTTGAAAAAAATACACTGAACAGTAAGAATAATGAAAGCCAGAAACACAGTTGAAGCCTGAATTTAAGTGGTTTGCTCTAAAAGGCATATTTAAAGAAAACATACTTAAAGAAAAGCTAAGAAACAAAGACATGTTCTGTTCAGATGTACAATCATCTGTACGAGATGATCTGCAGACCGCTCTCCAATTTTGCAATAAGTGAATACTTACATGTTGAGCACTGCGACCTACCATATATATGAAGATATATATAAGAAATCTCAATATTACAAGTCCATCCTACATTTGTGTTCTTCAACATTCAAGAGGAATTGTACCAGTTTTGTTAGCCGCAGTATTTTTCTGGTAAACAGTCACACACAGATTTCAGTTCAGCTCTGGCATAACAGAAAATAAACTTGGGGGGTGCAGGGGGAGGGAAACAAAAAGAGGCTAAACTGACTGAATGAAGGTTTAGGAGGTTTACAGAGGAGAAGTTAAAATATCTCTAAAGCTTCTTGCAAGATAAACCAAGGAAGCAAGTATAATACAACAGTTTAGATATATATGAAGGATTTAAACATTGAAGGGGAAATGGTAATCAGAAAACGCTGCTCAGAAACACTGCTATCCTGTTCAGAGGCGCACATCCTTCCTTATAACGAAATTGAGGGATTTCATTGTCAGCTGATACAGCTCCTTCTGCCAGTAAAACTAAAGCCTTGTTCTTTAGCAAAAAGCACAAACACCAATGTGAGCAAAACAAGGTGTCGTGGAGCCTATGAATCTACACATGCAAGAAAACAGGCTATGACTTATGAGACACAGCTCTCAACTTTGGCTTGAAAGAGATCTTGGAGGTTGGTTCCGAAGGAACAAAAAGTTCCGTTACTGAACCAACCTTGTTTTCACATGCCTGATCTTTTACAAACCTGTGGCAAGGTTTGGATTCACATTTGTATTGAGAGTTTTGCTGGANTACAAAACCAGAAGTAGTATTTTTAAGCTGTAACACCACATCTTTTGCCACTGAATGTGCTGTGGATGGAAAAAGCTGTAATGAACAGCACAGAATGTTCCAAAAGCTGGTAGAGATGAAAAATGTTTTGTTTTGTTTTCCTGCTTGGACTTAGTTCTCTTTGCAAGCACAGACAAAAATGTGAGCAAGTTGCAGCTGATTGAGATCTAGGTACATTTTGATTCCAAACTGAAAAGCAATGTTTTTTTTGTTGTTGTTGTTGTTTGTTTTTATTTTTTTAAAATGCTTTATCTGCATTTATTCACAATTCTGAAACAAAGGCAAATTCTTTTCCATGACTTCTGCTTCCAACAATGGAAACAGATCACAGTAGCATAAACAGTCTATAGATCCAAGATGGAGTTTGGTAATTTTCACATCAAAAAAGCTCTAGGACTTTATCACTCCCATTTGCATTACCTAACAACGTCCTCTGAGAAGCCACAGACTTCCCAAGCCTCTTCAAAGAGCTTAAAGAAAAAAACTCATTGGTATTTGTTTCACAAAGATTTGGGCAGACTGACAATAAATAGTGCCCAGCACTACAATAACAGTAACACAACTCCATTAACGAGATCAGACTTGGAACACGTACTGCTGCCTCTGTTTTGCAGCAGTATTTGTAAAGCAGAAACTAACTGAAGATTAGAGAAGTGATGGAAAAACAGACTTTTCAGTTGAGAAAGTCCACTAAGCTATTTTAAAAGTTATTTATCTGGCAGCTGCTGTGCTTGGCCTTTATCTGTTCCACTGCACAGACTGTCTAACACGTTCTCTCCCACTGCTGGCCAGTTCACCACGCGCCTTTTCCAATGACTGTGTAATTCTGCTTTGGACTGATGTCATGGCTGCCACTCCAGCAGACCCATTAAAAATAAAGCATACACACCTAGCTGTTACCCAAACCAGAAACATACGATTGTAGAAGCAAGCTACACCACCTCATAACCGTATTCTGCTGTGCAGCATCTGTTTACCAAGGAATGCTATACATTTATTACAGCAAATACACACAGTTCAGGAGCATTTAAACTCCAGAAAAACAACATTAGAAGTACAGCAGTCCTCCCTTACACTTTTTCGGATGGCATCTGTAGCTGTAAAAATATAATAAATCAGTGCAACCTAGGGAAAGCACTATTCTACTGGCATTCTCTCAGTAGTTCTATTTTAATTCACTGAAACAGGAGATTACAAATAAAGAATGACATGGCTGCTGCTGGAGAATAGCTTAATCAGAAATCAGCCTAGGACTAAATCAGAAGAAAGCTGAGTTCCATTCAAAATGGAATCTCTTAAGGAATGTTGCGCAAAGCGGGAAGAAAGATTAAAAGCTTTAAAAAATGTACTTGATGCTGGTCAGAAGACGAATTGCCAAAATTCTCATGCATGAAACACTCATTTCATAGCACACGCGTATTTGAGAAAGAGATGGACAGAAGTAACTCCAGGGCATGCTTTGACAAATGGCTAGTGAATACACTTCCTTTCCTCTAACTTAAAAGCCATCCCATAGACATGGGGTTGTCCACTGCACCTGGCCGTGGTAAGCCCCGGTAACTGATCAGCAGGGTTAACTATTTGTCTCACCTTCCTCCTAATGCAGAGTACCAGCTAAAGCTGAAGCAAATGATGGGTTAAACATACCAGCTTCTATTGATCCACAAAAGCTTTAACAGATGCTGATGAGGAAGAAGTATATGATTCAGGTTCTCCCTATCCAGTTATGAACCACTTCCAAGGAAATACCGTACAGTTATCTCTGGGTTCAAAAGCTGGGGGGCAGCTGGCTAAAATTGAAGTAACACCAATAAATAGAGAATTGATATTAGAGATTCTTCAGTTTGTGATACAGATTATTCGTTTCTCTCTTGTTTTAAAATACACTTTAAAACATGGTGATGCACATATTGGTCCATCTCTCCTGTCACCAAAAACAGCCAACAGCAGGTGCCAAGAAATAATCACAGGTACAGGACAAACTTATGTTGCCACTGGTACTGTGGGACAGAACCTTCCATCAGCCAGCCTATGTAGAGGGCAACTGAAAAAAGTGACATGCATTATTACCTATAGACAACTGTAAACTCAGAGCTCTGAACTAAGAAGAATTCAAACGTTAGCTAAAATAATCATTAAAGACCAAATAAGGCACATTTATATCCATTTCTTTGAATAAATTTCTCAAGAATACAAAACAGGGCTTTTCTTTTAGATGTCTAATGCAGTGTCTTTTAAAAAATGCCCCATTTTCAGAGAGCAGCATGGTGGATTAAGAGACGATAATCCCACTGCTGACCAAGGCAGATGGAATCAAAAATGCAAAATATTTGTCTTAAGAACATTTTGCTGGAAAATCCTAAACCTCCCTACAAAAAGTAAGGCATTTCATGCTCAGGCATGGAGTCTGTGAACTGCAAAGGTCATTTAAATAATTTTGTGAAGAGCACTACGAGGTGAAAGTAACAACATCACATGGATAGCTGTGCAGTGTACCGTATTGCTTCTCCTGGATTTTATGTCTTCTGTGCTTGCTTGCAAACATACCCCATAAAACTGCCTTTATAACGGAACTAGTCTGGAGTCTGCAATGTACAAATTACTTCTGCTTTCAATTTGCCTACTACTACTATTACACTTACTCTAGCACTACTACCGTTATGCAGCAGGTGCACAGTGAGCGTAGACGATTCTGGTGACTCATATCCCCAACATTTATGGCATCATCTCTAGTATCAGACCCCAATTAAACATAACAAGTTGTTTGTAACTACAGCTAAATGCTGTAAAGTGCAGTGAAGTCAGAAGAGCTGCTTATGTGGATCAGCAATATCGGCATAGAAGTTTAATATTAAGGAGCCAGAAATCAACATTTGTACCCCTGTTTGGAATCTTAATCTTAGAGCCTGCTTCTCTAAACGGTGTGTCACAAATGTCTCAATGAAAGTAGACAGTTGTGAACACACCCAGTATTGGTAAGAAAATTGTGACTTGACATATGTCTGGCACTGTTAAAGCATTGTCTCAAATCAACCTTCTACAATCAACAACACCTGTGACAGTTTTACATTTGAAAGCACTTCTTGGACAAAGCCAGAAGCTGTTTGCTTTCAAATGAAAAGGCCCAAGGCAGGAGACACTTGACGGTGGCTCCTGAAGACTCCAGCCTGGGAGCAAATATTTTCAGCTTGGTAAAGGAAGCTAGGGGGTGACAGCATTGTGTTCTGTGAAGGCAGGACACAGTCTGGCGCCCACCTGCTTCCTCTTACCACTGCTGATTATAATTTGCAAGGCCTGGAAGACAAACAAAAGAGATCCCTGCTGAGAACCTGGATGCCAGAAACTGTCACTCAAAGAGTGGTCTGGGACCACTGGACTATAACTAAGGGAGCTTGTATGCTCAGAGGTGGTGTGGTCAACATCAACTCATGCCTTGGACGACGACCCACCACGACCAAAGACCGGCAGACCCTGACACCCAGGCATCGCTGGACCTGAGGAGTGGTGAAATCTCTTTGCTCCACTGTCTCTCTCTCTCTCTCTCTCTCTCTGTCTCTCTCCTCTACCTTACTCCTTTTCTATTCTGTCCTATCGCTATAGTCTCTCTATTTCTGATAATAAAGTTAAGTTTCGTTTATGGCATTTGACCTCGTTTGTGTCTTAATTTCAATTTCGTCTCTTGGGATCGTTAAGAAACCTCTCGCGACATCGGATCGCGACAACATAGTTACCTTAAGTGCTTGAAAAATGTTTGTTTTGTCCTGTTTGGTACAGGACAGTATTTTGTATATGTCTAGATTATACAAAATAAGCAAAAATCCATGGTTTCTAATAATATGGTAAATGTTTGCACTGNGCCCTACACACACACACACTGTTACAATCAGTAACACAAAATCCTATTCTGTTGCATAGCTATAACATAGGGACACCTTCCTAAGCAGAAATGTACATGTTCTCTTCTTCCTACTGCAACAGGCTGTATATCATTTTGATTAATAATGTGTCACAGATATGCTTGGCTGGTCTAGCAACATGATGGAATTTTTTTTCCACTGTAACTAGAAAAAAAAGTATTCCTGTTCAGTGCATGAATTATGAGTTCATTTTCCTCTAAAGAACTGGCATTGAAACGAGTTTCGGCAACACCTTAGAAATAGTGACAGCTGGATACTACTTTTGCTCTCTGGAAGGTTCAGTTATATCAGGCATCACTCTCAGTAAACACTGGAAACAGAAACAGGCTTTAAGAGGCTTAAAGATAACTACAGCTAAAATAATAAGAAGTTGTTTATATCCCTAAGTAATTTATACATGTGGAATACTGGTAAATCGCAAATTTCACTCAGAAAAACACGTATGACTGACATAGGTAACCATCTTTATGGAATAAAGTACATACATTAAACAGTGTAGCTACAGGCTCCCAGTTTACGTTCATTTTGAAATTTTACCTGCAAGTTAAACAGCACAGTCCGATGTTTCTTTTTCTCACCAACAAACTCATTCCCATGCACATATAACACAAAAAGCAGAACAGATTCACTGCTGGAGAACCCTGAATTACTGTATACCATTCTTGTTAACAGCTACTGTAGCTCATGCACCTCAAGAGGACTTAATGTAGAAAACAGTAATGCACGCCTAGAAGCAGTTAGTTTATTTAGGATGAGACACAGGCTTTGCCCTTCTCCTCCCTGAACACTTCAAAATTTGAACATGCTGGCACTTATGTCTGAGTACAGAGCAAAGTAATACATTTCTCCAAGCAAAACGTTTTGTCTTGGAGAAGTACATCTTTCTAAGTCTCTGCTGTATGCCTAAAGGCTGAATGGAAATGTCCATAATTCAGACTTCTCTACAGGTTTTGGATAGAGCATCAGTTTTTAGGGGGCTTTATTTTCTCAGAATTAAGTGCATAATCTCAAAATTCAACAGAGTCTCCCCTGAAATTTGCTGTGCTTGAGAATGCTTCTGTGGAGAGGACTCATAGGAATTCATTCAGGTTGTATGGAAGACTGTCTTGAAGATTCCTTGCTTAAGCAGTCAGTAATAAGTATTTTCTTCCCTTTAAAACAAAATATGATATCACATTCTGGAAAGCGGATCCAGAATTTGTCAGAGCTTAAAAGAGAAGTGTTTGTGCAAAGAGCAAATTAGTCCCAACATTGTCCTCATTTATGGTAGCGACCCCTCAAATTAAAGAACACTGCTAAAAATGTGTTCAAGGACACTGTTCTGGAAGTGAAGGAGATTAGTTCATTCAAAACAAAAATGCCACTGTTTTGTTTTCAGTTAAGTATCAACATAAATCTTACTAACAGCTGGGTGTGACTCATCAGGCTCCTGTGGAGAGGACAACTGAGGAGCTGAATGCATGTAAACTCCTTTTCCCTAGGGGCTGTCCCCTGAATCCAAAAGCAGGAGCTGGCACGAAGTAAGTAGAGGAATGGATTTTGAAATCCTGCAAATAGGTAAAGATGAACTAATAAACATCAGGGAACAGCACGATCTGATGCAGGTGCCCTAATATAGAACACAGGTGTACTTTTCCTAAAGCTCATACACAGGGGATGTCCTTTAGCGCCTGCTATGGTGACATGTTATTGAGCAGCTACCAGGGCCTACGCAGAGCAAATGTAAACACACCTCCTGTCACTGTACACGTATTATAGCTTCCTCACACTCACACTAACCACCACTGTGTAACATACGGTGCACAGGCGCCAGCTCAGTGGGAAAAACGATGCCCTTGCTCCTCTGCCTGCCTCTCCCCAAGCCTGCTGCCAGAACAGGCAACTGCCAGGCAGGAGCACGCAACTGCCACGTTGACAGCTGACGTCCTGCAGGAGGTGCTGAATGACAACGCAACTGTCAGTGAAAGCTACAGGTGAGCAGCAACCAGGCCACCTGCTCTTGCCAGCTTCAGAGCAGTTGAGCCAGCATCCATTCCACTGAGGGTGCCTGGCTTTAGCACGTCCATACACCTAACCTATGAACAGGAGCCAAGATTACAAAGACCAACAAAGAAATTAAAAAAAAAAAAAAAAACCCTGCACATACAACTATCAAGTTCATTTGCAGTTTGGTCTTGACACTTTAAAACTTGTTTCTCAAGCACAGCAGCCCCACATTTCATTACATAAGCTTCTGTTGGAGTTAAAGGCATTTTACAGGTAAAACAAAACGGCACTCTTTTTTTTCCTCTGAACAATTCTGAGTCAAAACACTTCCAGCACTTCTATTTCTAATGGACTGACCTGAAAACAGACACTTTCCATATTCTCCTCAAAAAAAAAGGACTGGTGTTCTCACAGTCTGCATGACACCATCAATGGCAAGGTTCTTTCCTCAAAGGGAAATCACCCAGCTCTCTTTCACTTTAGTGATCCCAATAAAGTAATTTCACTTTACTCTATGTAAATTGCAATAGCCATAGATGGAGCTTTAAAAAAAAAAATAAATAAACCTCTGTAAGCCTCCTTCTGTTCTCCTGTCCTAGAGAAAATAGGCAAAACAGCATAGGCAGTGTGTGCTTGCATATAAACACATATATATGTATCTGTTGGCAGTATCTCTCTGTCTGCAGATTCTCAAAACCTTGGGCTAGCCAGCATCCCTAGACAAAAAGACAATGCAGGTAGTTAAGTTTCATGCCCTTCTGTCCCCTGTACTGCTGATCCTTCACATCAGGTACAAACTGCTTCTTAATGGGCTGACGACACTTGGGGACTATTTTGGACAACAGGACATCCTGGGTTAAAGCAGGCTGTACTAGACCCCCTTGTAAATCCAGGTGTGAAGAAGTACTAGACATTTCTTTCTTTTGGGTTTCCAGAGCAACAAAGACCCTAGCTTGCAATTTAAATGTAGGGTGTTTCAGATAAATACTTTTACTGATTTCAGTCCATGTCAAACAGAGAGGCTTTGTTACTGAAGGTTCATGTTTTGTACATTTTATTTTGGCTTATGTTTCAGTCTCTCCCACACAGCTATAAACCCCTGAGTGCTCCTCCCATATATACGAAGAGCAAACCCACAGCCAAACAGAGCAGGCCACAACAGTGTGAGAAACCTTTCATGCAGCATCAACACACACAGGCAAAGACAAGACAAGGACAGTTTATCCTACCAGCCAGTTTGTGCTGGCTACCTACCTGCAAGGCAAAACTGAGTAAGGCCAGCTATTGTGGTGGAAACCACTTCTTGTTACGCTGTTATTAAAAGGTGGTGCTCAGAAACAGCCTTTCAGTCGCCTTACAGCAACAGAAAATAACACACAGCATTGCCCATGGAAATACAGTCGAGAAATACAGTTGTACTACAGTTCTTTTGCTTTGGCCTCTCAGTAATAAAGAGCAATCCAAGCAAAAAATAACAGTATCCAAGCAAACTGTATGAAATTTCACCCATCAAACCATTTAATACAGAATTCTCTTGCATTACTTGCCTTTTTTTTTTTTTAATCTAAACTGAAAACACAGCCCACAAGGATAACAGTTGGTTATTCCATGGGCCTGAAACACACCCATTCAAACTAAATGCAGGTGTAAGTAGATTTTAGCATTTGCCATACGGCTGACAGGAGCCTGGCTTTCCAGATTTTTAGAGGAAACCTTTGTTGTATTTGGCAGTCATTATCTTGTGGAGCTGTCAGGACTTTTCGTCTACAGACGCAGTTGCTCAATGGAGGAAGAAAATTCAGCTGAAAAAAGACAGCTGCAGATACTTTAGCTATTTTACTTTCACAGCCTAGATTATTTTGGATATTTCAAAAGCTACACATCTTCTAGAAGACTCGCTAACAATGCAAAGTAACCTTTGGTCCTGCTCCTCTGCCCTTCTAGTTACTTAAAAGCACAGATTTCACACAAGTCATCGTGTGGCTAACTAGCAACACATTTTATACGGAAACTGAGTACTCATCAAAATCTCTACAGCACCAGCCAAGTACTTCAGTTCCTCCTATACCACCATGTAAGAGACAAAGCACTTGATTCCGTTCTCCTTCACACCAAAGTGACTGGAAGTACTGCAGTAACAATATACCCACTCTCTGGGGAAAGGGAGGGCCTCAGATTGCACAACAGCAGTCTGCTGGCTGACCAAAGAGAAGACTTGAACAGCTCTGGCAGGAGCTCTGTCTGGCCTCCCGCAGCCAGTCGTGATGAGTTCTCCCAAATGATGACAGCTGCAAGTCTTATGGAAGAGCAGAGGCAACGTATTTACCCATAAGTATCATTCTCAAATATAATATTATCTAATCATCTTAGGAAATATCAGCATAATGTTAATAAAACTGGTAAGAGTAGGCAGAATAAGATTGTAATTAAAATACTTTAGCTACCTAGATACTGATTTAAAAAGCAAAATAGCAGGATACACCATCCTCTAGACTGTAGAAGCTGTTAGGGACATTCTCTTAGAGGGAGGGAACTGCAAGGAGGTCAGTCTCTTTCGTTCTGATATTTATCAAGATACTATTCAAAATCCGAAAGAAACTTGGAAATTAAAAAGTTTAATATTCTAAGCAGGAAAGGTGTTACAGTAGCACAGTTAAAGACAACGGGCTTCAGAATAAAAAATGTTTAAGACAGTTTTACTGCAGTGTAAAAGCTGAACAACACTGAAGACAGTGCAATACCTATTATGGAGCTTAACATGAGACTAAACTGAATTTATCACAAGAACTTACAGGAATTACCTTAAAACAAAGCAGAATAAAAGCTGAAGTAGTAAGGTCAAACTGAAGCTTGCCACATAAAAAGTTCAGCCTGAGGATGCATTAATCTACCCAGAGCAAGATATGAATTAACTACATAATCAAGATAGGAGAATGTGCTAAAACTAAAGGGAAAAAAAATGCAACTAGCAGAAATAAGAAAACAATTTCAACTTATAATTAAAAATTAAGGAGGGAAAGGATTTAGAAGGACAGGTATCTCAGGAAGATTCACTCACAGGAATAACATGTATGCAAGACCCAGGTAAATCAGATTAACACTCATTTTACCACAGAGACTGGAGAATCTTAACTGGCATAAACAGTTCAGGCAACCTGGAGTGGCACAATCTGAGGTGATTATTCATAAAAACAAGACATTTTAATCCAACAGAAAGAGAGCTAAACTAAATTAAAAATAATTTGTAACAGGAGATTGACTTAGTGCTCATGAGCATTAAGGTACCTCACATAAATGCTTTGGTTCCACAGGGCATGTTTGCTCTCACCTCCATTTAATTGAATTATAAGTTGCATCAGCCACATGGTAAATTCCGCCAGCTCTGTGGTGGAGTTTCCTAAGAAATTCCTAAGAGTGGGTCTCTCTTACAGCACTCCAGGGCAGATGCAACAAAACACAGTTTGTAACAGCCCCACATCCTTTCTGCAGGATTACATTATCAATTCTGTCCTGAAATCCAGCAGAATTTCATGCAGACGCTTGTGCTGGGATCCTTTCAATTGACCTGTCACCATTTTAAGACAGTAAATGATGTTGCTACTCCTGCCTGCAAGAATTATGACACTATCCTTATTAGTTCATCAGAACAGTACCTTCCCTCTAAATCATGAAATCAGCGGGAGTGCACTACTATGAACTCTTTAATGCTGTCAGTGCCCTGCAGTACACGATGTGGATCAGGGCCCCACTGTGCCAACGGGCTTATACATGCACTCATTTACAGCCACTGACAGCCTTTGCAGGAGGTAACCACGCAGGACAGATACCTGTTTGACAGTTCCCCAGCAACTCCACCACCGAGACTTGTGGCTGAGCACAGAAGGCTGCAGGGGCAGCCTGACGTGAGCCACGTGCCTTTCCTCTATAGAGAGCCTGGGGTTCTGTTCTGCCAGCTGGCAATCTCCAGAACAAGCATGGCAATGAAAACTATAAAACATTAGCAACATGTTGCTAAAGGCAACAGCAATCCACGCCCAGACAGTCTCTGCTCCACCAGCTACCAAGCTGCAGTAAGCAAACTGCGAAAAGGCAAGTCCAGTAGGTAGTGGATTAATACACGCATACTGTTCTGTACGAGCATCTAGTTAAAACCAGTGCCTAGGAATTAATACTGTAGAAAGGGCTGGGCATGCAGCAGAACAACCGAGCAACTGTGCCTGGGATCTGCCAGAGAGAAACTTGCATGGTGTGCCTGAAGCACACTTGCCACGTTCACCTAAGCCTGCTTCTTGCATATAAGCTAGGAGATATTCTCCTGTTAACTTACATTTGTCAGTCCAGTACATTTTAAAATACAATTCTAATCCATGGTGATTGACCTGTTTCTAATGACCAAAAAGTCCCTGTTCATATTACTTCATGGCTTGGGGTGTTTATGTTGTTTCTCTCCTGGTATTTAAGAAGTAGTAGTTAGAATAAGAAAAATATTGTGAATTAGAAGACACCACAACACTGAAATAAACAGTAAAGTTGGACTCCCTCTCTCCTCCCCAGTATTCTTCCCAGGGGAGATCACAGGAACAACCATTTGGCAATGGAAGGGCTCCCCACTATGAAACTCAATACAAATGTTCAGAAAAAAATAAATAAATAAATAAAAAGAAATCCTTCAGCTGCAAGAAGAAAATCCTTACCAAAAGGCATGTAAACATGACTCTTCAGAAAGAATTTGGAATACTGAGTTTTATCTCAGCTTAAATGTACTTGTAAACTAGAGTTTTGTTAGAACTGCTTATCTCAGAAACCTGTAATAGGAATGGACATATCCCATTCAGACAGGCATCATCATGTGTTAGACAAATGCCAAGGCATGGAAGAGACATTTGTGCAAAACACAGGAAGACAATGTACACTTCTCATGAGAAATAGGTGCACAAGGGAGGGGGGAAAAAAAAAAAAAAAGCACAAAAAGTAATAGTTAAACCTTAATAATTGCAGTATCAGAAGAGGCGAAGTGGGTCCTGACCTGGCATTATTTTGCATGACCTGGGACAGAACAACCTCACTTCCACAGTGCCACCCCCACTGATTTCTTCTATCAAACTCTGAGGCCCCTCTCAGTTTTCCCTCCCACTGAAGAGTGATATCTATGGAATACTTTTTAGAGAATTAAAGAAAATACTGAAAAAGTAAAAGTCTTACAGCAGCTTTCTGAATTGCTCCTCTGAAAGTAGTAAAGTTAATCCTAATGAACAAATGCAAAAAAAAAAAAAAAAATCCATTTTTCTCCATGTGGTCTAACTTTTTACGAGACTTTTAACAATATTAAAAGCTCCATGCTGACCACAGTATCTCTGGTCTGCTTTCACCGCCCCCGTCCTGTGACTGGGCACAACCCACTGCCAGGCCCGTTGTTGTTGCTTTCAGCAGGAACAGGGCGGGATTTTAAAAAGACAGAGTGATTATCAGTAGTATGGAAGCAGCATAAGTCAGATAAATAGAAAAGTACAGCTTGAATTGTGCTGCTTTGTGGTTGCAAATGCTAGGAGCAGGGTAATACTGTTAACACACATTAATGCACAGCCACAGCTGGTTTGTATCAGGGGAAAGGCCATGGACATTTGTTGGACTACAGGCACAGAGTTTAAGAGACTAAGAGTCTTTTTTTCATCTAGAATTTTTTTCTAAATATTGCATTACTTGCCTTCACTAGCTGCACAAAGCTTTGCCTCCTTACTAGTGGTAAGGAAAAGAAAAACAAAATCTTCAAAGGCCTTATGGAACAGGAAGCACTAGAGATTTAGCAGCTGCTTGAAGTAAATAAGCTCACAAGCTCATTTGATCCTCACTCCACTCAAGCTGTATGCTTGCTTACTAACCGCCACTATTTAAAGAGAACCAAACCTCAAAGCAGGACCTTCACACAGACTCGTATATTCTCACATCTGTCTCCTCTTATACCAGATTTTCTGCACAGACTGTTTCAATTCAGAAAGAAATTGAAGATGCAAGCTCAGTTGTGCTTACCAGGGTACCCTTGGAATACTCAACATCTATTTAGGAAGTAAGAGTAGCTCCGTTTCATTTTTGTGTGAAGGAAAATAGTGCAGCTGTGGTCAGTACATTACCAACGTAACTTCCAGCCACTCAGTGTCCCGGCTGGCTACGAGGGACTTACTCTCATGTATTTCAGAGATTGTTTTTGTTGCCAGACTAGTAAGAGATGCCAGAGCATAAAATCAGCACTGCCCCTCTCCCCCCAGGGTGGTAGCGATAAGCAGTTAACAGCAACAGGATTGGACAGGCATTGCTATGACAGAAGCATTCAAGGCACACACCCTATTTCTCAAGGAGCAACAAGAGCTGTAGATATGCTGAGGGTTAAGTCTGGCTCCACAGACCCCACTGGGAGAAGCTATGACTGGCACTTTTTCTGCCAGGCACTTGTTTGCCCATGTGAAGCCACGACTGTTCTCCGTGCTTGCACTGGTTGCCTG
The DNA here is from genome assembly GCA_013399715.1 of Alectura lathami. Lineage (NCBI taxonomy): Eukaryota > Metazoa > Chordata > Aves > Galliformes > Megapodiidae > Alectura > Alectura lathami. Next base: position 8,121 of record VXAV01007407.1, on the reverse strand, counting down.
TAAGGCACGTACAGGTGCACGACATGAAGCTGCCCTGTGGGATGATACATACACCCACGGAAACACACACCTTACTAAAAGTCTAACAGACTGAAAGACCGTTCACCACCTAGTTCTAAGAGCACAGCTGTGCTGGAAAGGCAGGTGGAGCTCAGCGCTCCGCACAGCTGGTTGAGGACCTCCACAGGGAGTCCTTTCCAAAGGGAAGGACACAATCCACTGCAAGAAAATGTCTCAGATCACACACCGTTCTGCACCATCACTGGGTGAAGTGCTGCTGGCCCTTTGTGTTACAGCTGGTTCCATTTCCATAGGAAAAGAAGCTTATTAACAACTGAATTGGCATGAAAATGAAAACTACTCTCATTTTTTTTTACTGTTAAAAAAAAAAAAAATCAAGAATTTGTGAAATTGAAAGAAGTTTCAGTGAGTTTCACATCGGCAGATGGTAACATGAATTCTCTATTTTGTTTGCTTACACAGCTTCTCACTGCACCATGATCTCCCTCGTGACTAACTGCCATCTCCGCAACATAAAGTACTGGAAACAAAAAATCTTAACCAGCTCTATTGACAAAGACAGCGTGCTTCACAATTTTAGAAATTCGCTGGTCAATATGTCCAAGATACTGGAAGAACTTACAAAAGCAAACTACTGCAGGATGACACCAAGAGCACTGTAGTATGAAATATTTGTATCACCTCCAAAAAAAAAGCACAGTATGTTCAAAATTATTTAACATTGATTTGAATGTATACTAGTGACTCCATTGTACAGTTTACCAGAGATCAAAGCCTACAAAGAGATTAAATTAGTTAGGAATCATTATCATTATTCAGATTTGGATTTATAAAGCCTGTACTTTTGCTTGCCATATCCTACCTTATTCCTTCAATTTAAAGATGTCTCAAAACAAAACTTCTGAAAAATGAGTAGTCTACATTATTTATATATAGTTATAAATACAAAATATTAGCTAAAATTATTATGCTACCGTGTTTTGCACCAGGAGGTGCTGGTCTGTTTTGGTTTCAGTAAGAAAGGCACTCAGAGACTGTGAGGTATCATTTAGTTTGCTACTTAGGGCTAACACTATACAAGTGTATAGAATGGTGTAGAGAAGTCCCTTCAGATGTGGGAACCCCAGGTGGGGCAGTGTACTGGGAAACAGCATCTGTGGCAGAGAATCTCCCCTTTTAACCTTTCAAGCTCCCATAGGATTTTGTTGTACAAAAGCTGCTCTGTTCCTTATTTCCACTGCCAAACAGAAAGGATGCTCACATGAGAACTCCACGCTGTACTCCCAGAGAAAGGCAAGGCCACGCAGGCGGCACAGTTCGCTGCAGGTCCCTCTGCTACCCTTGGCTGGCTGCGTTCACCCTGCAGCACAGGCACGGGCACACGCGGGCACCTGGTTAAGCGGATGGCTAACCCCTGGGTCCAGCCAGGAGCACTGCATGTCGCAACAGTTACAGCACTTGCAGTTTAATCCTTCCCACACTTTTTCTTTTTGAAGACTTGTTGATGTTTTCACAGTCTCAAACCAGATGCTGTCACCTGCTGAACACTAAGGAAACCAAGGACATTATATGACCGAGTCACTGCACGGCACCACAATTTCTGCCTTCCCTTTGACCATGGCAGATGCAGCAGCAGAAAGCAAAACTGCTGTTTGTTGCAAGACTGGGCTGGAACAGAGATCTCTGAGGGACCTCCCAGCTCTGCAGTTTCACTTTCCCGGAGTACCCGACTTTTCTTACTGCTGCAGTCACTCTTCCAGCACCCTCTGGTGTTCACGGCAGCTACAAAGCATTACTGTAAAGGGCATGATCTCACCATCCAAATCTGTTTAAGAACTGCTTCTCCAACTTGAAAACCACTGATTTACTCCACTAGAGGAGCTTCCCAAAACATTTCCTATTTCATATGTAATTCTGAAATCTCATCGTATATTTCAGTAAAGGAATGAAACCCCAGTTTTCATACAGCACAAAAGGGAAAGCAGCCCTAATAAATAAAGTAATCCTTGAAGATCTCCCTCTTCCTGCTAAGAATAGTTCATCTTCAAATAAATATTTCCCAAACTGGAAATCAACAAATGAATCCACTGTCTTTATTCTACGCAAATTCACACGTGCAAAACTGTAATCCATTATTCAGTGGGTCAGACACACAGAGAAGTAATTATATTTTAATCTACAACATTTAAAATTTTTAGAGTTTCAGAATGGCAAATTCATTTTCTCCAGTTGATTTTTCTAGAATTACTTACCCAGTAATGCAGACAATTCTAAATGCAGACAACAAATTTGTTGGATTCACTGCAATACCTACGGTTACAATAAAACTATACCTTGCGGTACTTAGCTCTGTGCCACAGTTCCTCCCAAAACAACCAACGTGCTGAATGCTCCACAATTCCTAACAGAACCAGGATATTACTTTGGAAGAGACAAAAGCAAATTTCTTTGGTTTTGCATGGACTGACATGTAAGTTCTACATAACATACATGTAAATTTAAACAAATTTAAACCTACACAGACCCCACTTCAACCAAGTGAAACAAAAATTAAAACAATGAACATCTGAGTTCTGTTTTTGCTCCCCGCTCACTTGAATACTAGAAACTGGACACTTTTCCACATCTCCTATCCCTCAGATCTCCCCAGAATTCTAAAGACCAGCTTTAGTTGTTTATGTGCCTGTTTATACTTATAAATCTGTGCACCAAGCCAGACATTCGCCACTTAAAAATACAGATTGTGACACCGCAGTAAAAGGCTAAATGACATGGATTTAACAAAAACACATTAAAACTTTTTACAGGACTAGCAGAGAATTTATGGCAACCACACCAAGTTGGAACACAAACATCTTTCACTTTTTTTTTTTTTTTTTTTTAATTAAACTTTGGAAAATATTATCTGTGGTTTCATGAAGTGAGACCTGGCAATGAGACCTGTGCACAACCTTACACCCACTAAATAAGAGACAAGGCTTTCAGGACCACATTTCTTTATTCATAACATGGTAGTAGACAGATGTCCAAGAGGGTGAAAAATACATCAGTGCAAAGTGTGAAAAAAGGGGAAAGGAGGAGAAGAACACATGGGACAGGAAAAAAGACAGAAGCAATAAGCCACCGGTACAGAACACGGATCCCCCAAACTGCAGTCGCTGCTTTCAGCACTTGGCTGCCCTGGTCCCAACACTCACTCCCTGACACTCTGAAGGATCGGGACCCAGTGAGGCAGTCACAACTGACGTCGTTTCGGTAGCATAAAACCATTTGGTAGTTATGATACACAGGTTTTCAGCTGTAGGCATACTGTTTAATTCTTCTACGTAGCAGTGTCCAAATGTAGTAGCAGTGCTATTCTAAACATACATCACAGCGGGCTGGATTGTGTCACTATTTACCTGGCTTCTACCATCTCGGTGTGACAGTTTTCAGGATCCCTACCTGGTTTATTACCCAACTGCAACCAACTTCTCCAGACACTGTGACTGACTTCCTAAAATGATAGCTATATTGCTATAACACACATTTAATAACAAAAACATTCATTAAGGTGACTTTTCTTCAGCAAGCTGGAAGCCAAACAGACCAGGTTTTCGGGTTTTAATAGGCTCGACCACACTTCGCACAGACTTAGACCAGAAGGAGCCTTTCCCCACGCACATAACGGCCGTGCGCTGGGCTGAAGGCACCGCACACGCCGCTCTGCCAGGCGGAACGGGCCCGAGCCCGCGCCTTCCCCACGGCACAGCTGCGGCTCCCCTCAGCGCCTGCGGCTCCGCACCCAGCCGCGTCCC
>VXAV01007405.1:1475-15102 GCA_013399715.1 Alectura lathami | reverse complement strand
GAGCGAGGCCTGACCGGGGCTGGCTCTCAGGCCTCGCTGCTCTGCTCCAGCCCTTCCTCTGTGCCACGTCCCCCGTCACTTCCCCTCTTCCTTGGGTTTGGAACCTGTTTCGTTTTGAACCTGGTTGTGTTCGTGCAGTCAGTAGTTGTGAAGAGGTCAGCGGGAACAATGCGACAACTCCTAGTGGGTGCTTGTGGTGGGCAGTGGGATCTGGGCCCCTTGGATCCGTTCTCAGGTACTGCCCTGCCAATTTAAACGCCTCAAACGCAGCAGAGCTCCTGAGCTGCCTGCCATCTGCCGAGGGGGAACGGCCAGACACAGGTGATGGGGGTGGCTTATCTCCCAGCTAGCGAAAAGTTACTAACATGAGCTGAATGAGGTTTATTAAACGTTCATCTCGGTAATTAAACCAGCTTGGAACAACGTGCTGGTGATCCCTGCTGGTGCCTGCAGCGTGTAGCTTGTGGTTTGAGTGCTGGATGAGGTCATTTGTTTGTGTTGTCTCCAGCTCCCAGGAAGGAGGGGCCGTCAACCTGTGCGATGCCTTGACACTGTCCTCCTCGCTTTGGGGAATCTTGTGCTGGGAAAAGGATTGAAACCAATCACACAGGACCCTCCTCCCTCATTTCTTCTTTAGGCTTTTTTTTTTTTTTCTTACAGAAACTAGTTTGAGCAAAAGCACTTGAGGGGAAAAAAAAAAAAGTACAATTCTCCTTCAATGATCCTTTGATCATTGCTTTGGGGGATCTTGTGCTGGGAAAAGGATTGAAACCAATCACACAGGACCCTCCTCCCTCATTTCTTCTTTAGGCTTTTTTTTTTTTTTCTTACAGAAACTAGTTTGAGCAAAAGCACTTGAGGGGAAAAAAAAAAAGTACAATTCTCCTTCAATGATCCATGGTACAGTTGGCTCACTTCAGAGAGAAGCAGTGTTGAGCATTAGGGGGAGAAACAGGGTACGATGCTTGATGTGAGCCTGAAGGAGCATCTCACTGTTAGTCTGTGTGGCTTTCGAGGGATTTTGGAGGACAGGGGCTCCAGACTCTCTACCATGGCCAGCAGCAGGAGGGCACTTGCTGTAGGACAAGGTATTTTCTTGGCAACAAATCCATCACTTTCACTTCTTTGAGCGACCTTTTGGAAGGCCACGTTGGGAGGAATGCTCCCCTCAGGCAGAGTTAAATGTCTCTTCTTCTCTGATGCATTTTCTTTCCTCAATTTCCCCACATGCAGATTGAGTTCTGGACAGCAAGCTGGATTCTTCTAGCCTCTGATCTCAAACCTGCCCATTTGATAAATCACTCTATTTAGTTTTTACTGCTGTTTTTTTACTTTTTGGAGTCAGAGCCTGGGCTGACATGGATTCTCCCACAGGCAAGCTGTGCCTAGATTCAGAGACATTGCATTTATACTTAACAAGTATATATTGTTAGGCACAGGGCTGGAAAACGAACTGGGGAGGGTTGAATTGGTTTTAGCTGGGTTGCCTTGATTTCTCCAGGTGGGAGCTTTGAGCCGGAGCTGAGTGGAAGGCTGGTGGTGGGACAGTGCTGTGCAGCCCCTGCCCTGGCACAAGCAGGGAGGACCTCCAATGAGCGGGCTGAAAGCAGCTTGGATTCTGCTGGTGTTGCCTGGTCTGTTAAAAGCTTTGTGCATTTGGGCTCCTGAGCCAAGGTTCTCTTTATTTTGATTCTGTGTGTGGGGGGGGGGGGGGGGTGATTTTATCTAGGAGGTTCCTCTCCTACCAGAATCAGGCAGGACGTGGAGCATCTAGGAGAGCTTCCACTTAGATATACGCAAGCACTGGACAAGAAATGGGCCTGGATGTCCCAAAGGTAACATCTACATCGAGTGTGCTCTGGGAAGCTAAATTAGGGTATTCTATTATTTGCACAGTTGCATGCTGTCTTTTAGAAGAGATTCTGCCTCATTCTCTCCAACAGGGAATAAAGCTGTTGGCTGTAAAATCCAGCTTTGTTTCCTCAAATACAAAGAGATAGAAACTGCAGAGCGGCTGAGGACAGCAGAGCGAAGGCTGGCCTCCGCACCCAGGTCCCAGAGGTGAAGTGAAGGCATCTAGATCTGCGTTCCCAAAGCGCTTGGGTGCCGGGGAGGCAATTCTTGCTGTGCCTGTAGATGGTATGTCTAAATGAAGCCTGATGGCCTGCAGTGCGCAGAGAGGATCAAAAGGAATGTTTGATAAATACTGATCCTCGAGCAATGATATTGAAGAAACGAAGGACCGTTAAAGCGTATTAGCAGCAAGGGGCTTGGGCAAGGGTTGTGTAAGCAACCTTAATTCTGGTGCTGCTTCCATGGGAGCCTGAGCTTGCAGTTTGATTATTCTGTTTGCATACCTCTTGTTGCAAAATGAATCTTCAGCAAGTGCTCGCAGCTCGTGTCTGGGCTCTGGAGTCAGCAGGCTGAGTTCGAGGAGAGGCAGATGTGTCGCCTCGCGCTGAGGTTGTGTGCTGTGAAGAGGGCAGTGGTGCTCGGGGTCTGTGCTTCATCCCGCTGCCTCCTTGGTAGGACATGCCACCTGCGTTTGGCGGTGCTCCCACTGAATGGCAAGGTGCCCCTGGTGACACGAGATGTACACAGGCAGGTGGGGAGTCAGCTTCTCCTGCTTCTGGCTCTGACCAGCGCTACCCTCCTGTGTGTGAGAGTCACGTTGTACAAGCACTGCTCAGGACAAGCAGAAGGGAGGATGATTGGGCCAGTGCTGTTTTTGCACTGCAGTTGCTAACTTCACTGTGATTCCAGGCACCCACGGGTTAGCACACGGCCCTGGGGTGCCTCTGGAAATGCTGCACGGTGCCCTCCCTGCTGGCTCTGCAGCCCTGGGTGCAAGATCCGTCTAAACACTGTAACTTCTCACGCTTGCTGCACGTCTTTTTGTCACCTTGTTTTCAAGCAGCGTGCCCATGAAGGGAGCTCGTTCTGTATCAGTTGTCCTCTGTTAAGCCAACCATAACTTCACCCTGCCTTTCGGGGGGTCTGGTTTGTGCCGTCGGTGCAGCCTTATTCCAGTGCTGAATAATCCAGGTCTGTTAGCTGCACATAATCCATACTGTTTGAATCACTTCGGGTTTGTGGCTCTGTGGCTTGCAGCAGTATGTGCAGTGTGTGTTGGCAGATGACTTAAATACTTCTGAAAGGCTCTGTTTTTCTAGGTCATTCCTATATGAAGTCGATAAAACTGGCTCTGTTTCTGACCTGTGTGTCACTACTGTACCCGCAGCTCTTCACTCAAGGTGCCTTTTCACTGAAATGCTGTCTTTTGAAAGCAGTTTTTAGAATCTATTTCAGGAGCCCGCTGTGCCCCGTGCCTTCTTTTCCTGTAGCTCTAAGCTGTGCCACGTTTCTTGAAAAGCCCAGGTTAGCATCGCACCTCCCAGCCCTTCTGAAGAGCAGCGAGATGACGGAGAGAGCGTTTCTGGCTGCTGCAAGTGCTCAACATGAAGCTGGCCCCACGCTGAGCCTGGGACCTGTGCTGCTTGCTGGATGTGTGCTGCATGCTTGAGGGGACTGGCAGAGTTTAATACAGAGCCCTAAGAAGTGGAGCAGCACTCGGGAAAGCAGAAAATCAAATGTGCAGGGGGAGAAGGAAGCCCTTTGGCTGGGTGATGTGAGCTGGACCCACAGCACGGTGAGGCCAGGAGCTCGCATGAAGGCAGATCTCCATTTCCAGGCGGTGCTGTGCTCCATGCAATGAGCCTGGGAGGTGTCCTCAGTGGGGTTCGAATGGTCACATGCTGGGCAACGGGAAACTTCAGGGACAGGAAAAGTAAAAAATTAGTGCAATAAATTCGGGAAAAAGGGGTATCATGGAGCTGGTGTAGCTTATAGCCTCTTTGCAAGGAGGTTGTTGGGCCACAGAGCTCCCCATAGGGTCTGATGGAGCCTGATTTTTGCCTGTGGGATTTTGGGCTCTGCTCAGATGTAACAGGTTTGGCAGTAGGAGCGACCGATATAGATGAAAACGTAGGGGCAGCTGTTGTGGGCGGCTGGGTGGGGGGAAGGAGGGCAGGCAGACCCCTCGGAATGGGCAGCGGGTCCTTAGGGTAAGGATGTCGCATCCCTGGGTGAAGGCGACGGTGAGTGTGCTGAACACATCAGCCCCCAGGGAGAAGAAAGGTGGCCAGGGACATCAGGGGTGGCCAGGGACATCAGGGCTGGGCGTAAGAGGTGAAAGTCTGCTTGTGGTGTGAGGGGTGTGGAGAAGGGAATGCGATGGGGGGAATCGGCTGGGGCCGGGCGTGGAGGAGAGCAGAGTGCTTTTGGGGTTTGCCATCCCTCTGTCCCTCGCTGCACGCTGGAGAGGGGCTGTGCGGGACTGCCACTGGTGTTGTCACCAGTGCCATCCTGCACTGCCACCGTCCTGTAACTGGAAGTGCTGCTACTCACCTGGCTGAGCAGCAAAGGTCCCTCCGGTTTGGGGCTCTTTTGGACAGGAATTTGGAAGCTTAATGCAGCCTATTGTGCTGAGAGACTTGCAGGCAGGCTCTCCATGGCAACTCTCCCTATACACAAAGCACCATATGGCTTTTTAGGAGGGGGAGGGAATGGATTGAGCACAAAATTCAACCTTTGTTGTCTGTTGTTTTGTTCCTCTTTGGTCTCCCAGTGCAGCAGGGGGAGATGGAAACGTGCAGCGCTGTCCCTGGGCACGCCACTGGCAAGGGGCACCTGCAAGGCTCTCCTTGCTCTCAGCAATGGAACTTGCTATGCAAATCAGTTCTGCTCATGCACGGAGCAGCCAGATGGAGCAACCGGCCTCGTGTTCGCCCTACACCGAGAGACACCCGAAGGGCTCCAGGAGAGCTGGGTTTGGGCAGCAGCCACAATGGAGGCAGCTGACAGCAGCGAGCTGCGTGCCCACGCTTTCTACCTCTGCTTCCAAAGGGAGCTGGAAGCTTTTGCCTGGCTGCAAATCCTTCCTTTTCAAGCCTCTTAGGAAGGAATGAGCTGGATAAATATCTTTATCTGTGTCTGTAGAAAATCAGGAGGCTTTCATGCCTCTAGTTGGAGGAGGAAAAAAGTGGTGGAGGGATGAGCAGAAGGCAGCAGCCTGTGCCTCGCTCTGCCTGCTTTGAGGCACCCCAGGGCTGCTGTGGGGTGCTGCTGGAGTTGCCGAGGGGCAGGATGCACAGCAGGGTGGGTCCCAGGGAGCTGGGCCAGCTCCTGGGCTGCCCCTGTGTCACTGCCACCACCTGTGCATGGGGGTCTGTGGGGGCAGGGGAGGCGGCTGTTTGTCCCTGCCATGTGTTGGTGGTGTGACATGGGTGGTCAGCTCTCCCGGGAGCAGACAGAAGCAGCTCTTGGTGAGTCTCAGGTGCTGTTCTGACTTCGTAGGCAGGAGGTCCTTCTCCCCATCCCCTGCGAGAGCTGCCAGCAAGGTGGCTCGCACATCTGTGTAGGGAGCAGGTGATTAATGGGAAAACTCTTGACTGTAGGCTGCAAAGTGCTCTGTCCAGCCCCGAGCAATGTGCTTGGGGTTTACCAGGAGTCTCAGCAGCAGGGGAGCAGCCCTCGCCCAAGGTGGCAAGCAGTGGCGGTACTGAAGTCAGAAACTGCCAACAAGAACATCTTTCATCTGCTAGGGACACAGCCCTGCAGTGTGCTCGCTGTGCAGCAGGTCGCTATGTGCTGGTTTCTGGAAAAGCAATCTACCTTACTGCTGGCTTTGATTCGCAGCCCAGCCCTGAGCCGCATCCCTGGGTTTTGGGGCTCGTGTCATCACCTCAGTGGCTCCTGGGCCCCGGCTGTTCTTGCAGGTGATGGCTGCTGGAAGGTGCACTGCGTGGGTGGCTGGGTGCTGCATTCTGCTTCCCCCCCCATCCTCCACCTCCATCAGCTGCAAGAAGCCTGTCCCTCCCCAGATCCCATGGGATCACAGAGCTTCCCCAGGAGCACTGGCATAGCGACGCCCGCTGCCTGGCCGAGCTCATCGTCGCCGAGCGAACCGGGTGCCGCAGCGTGTGCAGCTCCGAGGCGTGTGGGTTCGAGCCTGCTATTTATTTTGGGACTGCAGCAGCTGATCTTGCTTTGGTATTTCCAGTCTGTGATCTAGGTCGTGTGCTGGATCGGGCATTAGCTGTTGCTTGAGGGAGCACGGGGAATTTGTGCTCACTCGCTCCGTCAAAGGGCTCGGTGCAATGCTGACCCGCTCGGCTGCAGATGCGTTTGGGGGTAGGAGGAGTGGATTTGTTAAGAAATCTCCTTGAAAGCCTTCTATTTTGCTGTCCTCCTGCGAGGGTGGCTCCTGGTGCTGCTGGTTACGGGAGGAGCAGGAGATGACAAAAGCTTGGGTGCAGCCTGCCCTCCCCGCTGTTCCCATGGTAGTTGGCTGTCACATGCAGAATGTACGTCTTCCCTGCCCACAGCAGGATTAGAGCCTTCTGGGAGAAGAATAAGAGGATGCAGGAAGCAGAGATAGGGAGGAAAGCAGGAAAGGCAATGGAGATCATGGCAGGGTAGGGCCGAATCCAGGCGCTGGCCCTGTTGGAGCAGCGAGGAACCGCGGAGGATCTCTGCGGGAGCAGCACCCGAATTGCCTCCCAGCCTTCTTGGAGGTGGGATGCCTGGAAGCAAGCAGAGGTCCTTGCTGAATGCTGAGGGCACCAGTGTGTGCAAAAGGAAGTTCTTGTCCTTCTGCTGTCCTGTCTCCCAAAGAATCCCTTTGTTTCAGGGTGCGGATTTGCTGATTCTCTTGGTTTTTTGTTTTCCTCTGCAGATCCTGACAGCCAGCTGTATGATATGGGATATACCCCCGAGGAGGAAGCCCCGGCCTGCCCTGATGAGTTTGATGACTTTGTCACGTTTGAGGCAAGTACGAGCGCTGCCGACGCCGGCTGCGTGCACCGCCAGCACCGGGGGTTCGGCTGTGGGGCAGGGTTTGCTGCGGTGGGCTCGGGGACGTTGACGTGGGATAAAGATGATGGGCGTTGGTAGAACAAAAGGCAAAACGTAGGTTTCCTCTTTATTCGTGGGGTTGACCCCGGATGCTTGCTGCCGTACTTCCTTCATTTTGCTGAAGGTGTGGTCTCCATCCCTCTGTCTCCGTCTGTGTTTCTGCGCACAGGAGCGTGTCGCAGTAGTGTCCTGTGTCCTCCTGGCTGCTGTCACACGGCCTGTTTGCCGTGGGGTTTGCAGCTTTGCTTTGCAGGCTTCCGCCATTCCTGCTCTGTGCCCTCCAGCCTGGAGCAGGAGGTGCTGCAGGTGCTGCTGGCTCCACGTGGCACCAGATGCTTTTCCTTCTTTCCTCTTTGGGTTTTTGACTCTTGGCGCCCTTGGCTCGATGTTTTTCCCATGCAGTTCGTTACGGGAGGAGGGCCTCCCAGCCTCTTTTATGTCTGCAAGTAAATACACGTGCCCCTGCTTTATGCAGTCTGTAACATGCCGTCTTGGCCCTGTGAGTCTAAAGCTATTCTTCTGAGTTTCCTTGTGATAAATTGGGCATTGGCCAACTCGTTTCCCCATGTGGGTGAGAAGCACAGCTCCATCACTTCGGATGGCCTGAAGCTGTCACTTTGTCGCCTTGTTCCCAGCAGGCTTTCCAGGGCGTGTTGAACGTTAGATTATTTTTCCCTAGGCCGAATTGCTGTAGTTGTCATAGAGCAGAGTGATTTGTGTAGAGTGATTTGTGAGTAAGAGGGTAAAATGATTCCTGCCATCTCTTTTTTGCAGGGGAAGGATAGTTACAACGGGCAGTGGTAGCTGGATAGAAGGGGGAGCGGAAGGGAAATGGGCTTTCATACGCCTCCCTCTGTATTGTACAGGATCACAGATGGGTTTTAACCACCGAGCTGGGTGCTGTGGGGGCTGTAGCGGTCTGAGCGCAGCACTCAGGCAGGGAAGGGTTTGCTTTTTGCTCCTCAGACTGCATCATGGGACCGTTTCCCTGAGATCCAGAGCAGGGCGTTTCCTAAGGGCTAACGGGGCACAGGTGAGCTCTGTCGGTGCTGCAGGCTGCTCTGAGCAGGGTACGGAGCAGGTGGCTGTGTGCCCTGCTGGGGTGAAACATGCCTGCCACGGTTCCTCAAGACAACAAGGTGACCCAGAGGGAAAAGGTGGTGCGTCCTGGCACCTCCCTTTCAGAAAGATGTAAGTGGATTCTTTGACTGTTGAAGGGTAATCTTCAAAAGATCAGAGCCCTGTTGGTGTCTACGTTTAATGTGCTGGGGAAGAATTACCCTTGTTGTCTTGGATACATGTTTCAAAATGCTGCAAGGATTTTGTAGAGACTCAGCAAATGGGAACATGATCGAGAAGTACCGCTCGGCGTCGCCACTGCAAAAATAAATTGGTGTCTTGAGGCGTGCTTCTCGCTCCTGTTCCGCTGCGCAGTGAGCTCCCACCGTGCGTTTTGTTCCGCACCTCCTGGTGCTGCTCCCTGGGAAGCTTGGGCTGATTCAGGAGGATGAGAGGAGCGGGGGCACAGGGCACGCTGCTGGGGCTTCTGGCAGGCTGCTCTCAGCCAGGTGCAGCTGGAGCTCCTCCAGAAACCGTGAGGCAGCAAACAGAAGAAATGGCCTTTCCCTATTCCACCGTGCTTGGATTCGCCTGGAAGAGAGGAGGGGAAAAAAAAAAAACCCCTTCCAAAAACTGAAGGTATTGCATTCCCTAGCTGAAGGTATTGCATTCCCTCCCCCACCAAATGGCATTCTGCACAGGAACTTCTGTTTTTGAGACCTGGGAGGATGGTGCACGGCGAGCGTGCAGCTCTATAACGTGGGACCTGGGACGGCCGCAGAGCTGAGCGCTATTGCATCGGTTATTGTATTCAGGGTTTTGGATCTATTCCCCCTTAACCACACAAATTCACAGGGGCTCAAGTGCCTTGACAGAGAGCTTTTCTCTTAAACGTTTGCTCAAACAAGTGTAAACAAGTGCTTTAAGCAGCCTAAATGAAAATGCCTTCTCTTTGTTAACAAGGTCGCTCTTCTGGGTGAGTCATCGCCTCTTCTGGTGGCTGTCGGCAGGGAGCTGAACACCACGGAGAGCCCTCAGCATCCAGCATTGGTGTCTTACAGCGGGGGTTTGCTCTGCAGAGGGAGGGGAGTCAACGCTTGCAGCTCTTCACGAGGGCATAAAAGCCTCTTGAAGGGGGCGAGGTCTGAGCTTTGTGCTTCACACAGGGACCCCAGTTCAGCCACTGATCATCTCAGCCTGGAGAGACAGAGATGGCAGGGGAAAAAGCTGGTGTGGAGGAGAATGCAGGGGTTTATTTCATTCTCGTCTGAGGTTTGATTGGGTAAAGTCCTGCAGGGTCTGCAGAGAAGAGCTTAACCCCAAGTCCCTGCCCTGGTGCAGCGCTGGGGCAGGCAGCAGGAGCCGAGGTGCGTGCGCAGGGAGCACGGAGCTGCTGGCTCTTGCTGCACCTTGCGGCGAGATTGGAACTGCAGGAGCCTGGGTTCACAGCTCTCAGTTTCTGCAGGGAACTGGCACCTAATGGTAACCGCAGCAGTCTGGCTGCCCTGCCTGCGGTGTTCATTCCAAAGCAACCTGAAGAGAGCTTGGAGTCTGTCCGTCCTCGCCTGCGTTCCCCCTGGCTGGGCTGCTGATGGCTAAGGTGGGAGTTGTGCTCGCCCCCCCTGCGAGCAGAGCGGTGCTGAGCAGTGCTGGTGACTCACTTCTGAGGTGCACAGACTCCTTTGTAATGCCCTGCAGGGGGGAAAGGTGCACCTGGGGTTAGCTTTCTTGCTGCCTTCTGTGCCTTGCCCTAGGATAGGGGCTCTGTGCATGTCTCCGGGGGCAGTGAGCCCACTGGAGCAGGGCGGAGCAGGCAGGACCTCCCCAGATCCTACAATAACAGAATGATTCTCCCAAAATGAAAGCAAACCACAAAAATTTGGTGTGCTGCTAGAGTTACGCTGGGACTGGGTATGGAGGTGCGTGACTTCAGGTGGGCTGGAGGAGGGGCAGAGCTCCGGAACCGCTGGCTGAGGAGCATGATACGGGCACAAATGCCAATTTTTGCCACGGGAATGCAGGAAGGCGCTTTTTGGGATGTGCGAAACAGGGCACCTGAAATTCCAGAAGGTGAGGGGCACAGAGGGGGAGCAGGGCCATGCAGCAGTGCGTGGGGTGTGGGCAGGGCTGTGTGCGGTGCGTGCAGGGCTGTTGCCATCTGCTGGGCGGTCGCTGGGGCAGTCTCGGCAGCAGCGAGGAAGGATGCATCGGATGCAGGAGCAACTGGTGTGGCACAGAGTGGGTCTGGGGAGCAGAGCGTTCCTTGGTGGGGTCCCACGTGCCGTTTGGGAGGAGGGGAGCCCTGGCTGTCCCCAGCCTTGCTTGGCTGGAGGCACGGCACAGCTGGCGGTGGCTGAAAACTGTTGCATCTGTTGAAGCAGGAATTTGTTTTCATGTAGAGAAATTGAGTTTAATGCTTCTTAAGGGCAAAAATCAGAGTGAGGCAATTTAAATCCACGTGTGCTGAACTTCTCCAGCTGTCCAGAATCCCTGCAAGGGGGACTGGCGACATGCACGACTCAAACCACGCGGTGGTGAGCGGTGGTGATGGAGAAGCTGTAGCCAAGTGCGTGCTGTGTCATAGCTCAGAGCGCAGGAGCGAGTGCCCAGCACATCAGTCACTGCTTGTGGCTTGTGCTTTGCATCGGGCACATGTGGGATGGCTGCAGCAGCCTTCTGCAGACCTCCTGTCTCCTCCTGAACCTTCTGAGGCCTCCTTGCTTGCTGCAGGCCGCCCGTGGAGGTGTTTCCCTTGCATTAAGGCACAGAGCTGACCACGGGCAGGACTTGCAGTTCGTGATAGCTCTGCGCAGGCTCTCTGTATCGGTGCCGTTACCCTGTCTGCTAGGACTGGCCTCAATGGGTTCCTGTTCACAGGGCTGACCCCAAAACATTGCCATCTCCAAGCACAAAATCACCAAACCCTCCTCAGGTAAGTACTAAATACTATAAATACTAAAACTGCTGGATTGTACTCCAAAATCAATCCATGTTGATAACTTTGTAAGAAGCAGCTTGAAAATACCAAGGAAATTTAAAAGTTGTACAGACCTCGGTCCTGCTCAGAGGAAGGGATGGGAGCTGGATAAATCAGACATATGAATGCCTCTGAAGCAGGACTCTGCTGTTCAGGTGTGCGGTGAGAAAGTGTGCGGTGAGAACTTGCCTCGGATGGATAAGATCCTGGTGGGAGCACTTGCTCTGCGCACGATAAGAGGGAAGGACTTTGGGAAGCGACGACCTTGCAGCCTTATCTCGAGCTGCAAGCACAGCCGTGAGACTGAGGGGTGGGAGCTGGGCTGCAGTGCAGGGTGGCAAAGCTGCTCGGTAAAAGCTCAAAAAGTGAAAATAGCGGTGGGCCCCCATCAGCCATGCTGTCGGTGTATCTGAGTCGGGGCTCTGCCCTGCTGGAAGCTCCCTGAGGTCCTGCAGCACTAACAGGAGCTGAGGGAGCAGGAGGGCCAGGAGGAGAGCTCGGGTTAAACCGTAACTGTGCTCCTTACCAGAAGTCCTTGCTGCTGGGGCACTGAGCACAGAAGGTCAGCTGGTTATCGAGCAAGGCGCTTCCCGCTGTTGCTGCTGGAGCCGTGGGTCCTGCACGGGGCAGCGTGCTCCAGGAAGGACATGTCCTGGGGGGAGCGCAAATAACCCAGAGAAGAAGAGAAAATGTGACTTGTGAAGGTAATGGCAGGAACTGTTTGTTTGTGCTGGGGGGACAAAGGTTCCGCTCATGGAGCTTCTGTAGAGAGGAAAGGAGTTAAACCTTCTGCGTCTTGTGCGCAGAGGATGGGAAGTGGGGGGGTTAGGTTAGATGCTGGGGACCGACCTCCTGAGCACAGTTTGAATCGGTTCCTTGGAGCAGGGGCAGAGGCAGGGCCTCTGCAGGGGGGCTGTGGGGACTTGGTCCCCATGCCCTGGGGACAGCGAGGTCCCAAGGCCCCGCCGTGGGTGTCCCCACTGGGCCCAGCCCTTCTTGCAGGGTGATGTCACACACCTGTCCTGCATCGCTGCTTGAGTCACCGCCTGCGAGCGCTGCCTGGTGAGCAACACCCGCTTTCTTCACTTTCCTATTCGTGCTATAAGGAAGGAGAGCGTCACTTAATGTTTAAATATTCACCAGGAACACACAGAAAGATAAACCCTGGGAGCCTCCGTAGCGAGAAGCGTCCTCCTCGAAATGAACCTTTTAAATCAGGGATAGATTTACACAGAAGGAAACCGCGCACCTGCGGCGGGGTTGGCGGGCTTGCTCTTATTTTGGCACTCGCGGTCACACGGTGGCGGGGGAGTGCTCCTGAGCTCACGTTGTTATCGGGCTGGGAGGTCAGCAACAAAAGGAGCTCTGTTTGCAACGCTGCACCTCGCGCCGAGCCTTCCCAGGCTTCGCTTCCCTCCTCCCCAACAGAAGCAGCCGGATCCAACTCGGGCGAGGAGGCGATGTGTCCGCAGGTGAGCGTTGGGCTCCGGCACGCAGCAAGGAGCTGGAGGTCTGGAGCGGCCGTGTCCTCTGCTTGGGGACTGCTCCATGGCTTCCTAGCTCTGTCCCGAGCAGGAGTGGGGCTGGGGAGGGTGGCGGCCGCGGGTGTTGCGGGCACAGAGGGGTCTGCCAGGTTGGGTTGGGGTGGGTTGGGGTGTTTTGCCGATGGGTGTTCTCTTTCCCAGCTCAGAGGGCAGGTGCGGAGCGCAGCAGCCTCGAAACCTTGCAGCAGCTTTTGGGGTGGGCCTGGCCCTGCTTCTCTCTGGCACCCCTGTCACGTTTGGGGCTAGGTGGGTGCTTGGCTTCACCCTGAGCAGGGTTCTCTGCCCAGACAAGCAGGAAGAGGCAAATCCCACGGCTGAGCACTCTGCTGGTGACAGCCCTGCTGTGGGGCTGTTTAGTAGGGATGGGTTCCTGCCAGCTGCCACGGGGCGTTTTGGGGTGGGACTGTGAGCACAACTCGCCCCCCTCTCCCCTTTACATGGGTGGGAAGCCAATTTAAACACGTCCCCAGCACCACGCTGGGATTGCCATCACCCCTGTGGGGCAGGGCACCACAGCGAGCAGCTCACAGGCTCCTTTTGGTGTTCTCCTTCCCCTCGGAGGTTCCTTTGGGTGTTTTCCTTCCCCACTGAGCTCAGGTCTGTGGCTCTAGACGGAGCAGTGATCCCAGCCCGTCCGTAGCCATAGGACAGGACCGGCACAGGGTGTCCTTGGAGGCCGCGCTGTGTCTCCGGTCCTCCCTGCCTGTCCCAAGCGCAATCAGAGCTGCCATTAATCACAGATAAACTTGCTGGGAAAACAGCGTTGTTTTTCCTTTTCCTCTCCCCACCCCGAGCTTCCCAGCCGCCGTGGCCAAGGCCGGCAGCGCTGGGGCCAGCCCTGCTGACAGCACTGCTGGGACGGAGCCATCCCACACCTGGGCTCCACGCCTGCCTCGGGTGCAAGCTTCTGTCCGACAGCGCTCCGAGCAGCGCGAGGTTTCGTGGTGGCTTAGCTCATCCCTGCTCGCGCCGTGCAGGTGGCTCCCAGCACTCTTGGCTCCTCTGCCCTTCCGAAGCTGCTCTTGGAGTCTGTGGTTTTTACAATGCTTCTGTACTCAAAAGTGCAATTAAATGCCTGGAATGTGTGCAATACCTGCGGTATTGCTGTTCTTTTTTTGTGTGTAAAAAAAAA
>VXAV01007403.1:0-43114 GCA_013399715.1 Alectura lathami | reverse complement strand
TTGAGCTGTTGGAGGGGGTCCAGAGGAGGGCCAGAAAGATGGTCAGAGGGCTGGAGCACCTCCCCTGTGAAGGCAGGCTGAGAGAGTTGGCGTTGTTCAGCCTGGAGAAGAGAAGGCTCTGGGGGGGCTTGATAGCAGCCTTCCAGTGCCTGAAGGGGGCCTACAGGAGAGCTGGGGAGAAACTCTTTAGAAGGGCGTGTAGTGATAGGACTGGGGGTAATGGCCATAAACTGGAAGAGGGGAGATTTGGGCTAGATCTTAGGGAGAAATTCTTTCCTGTGAGGGTGGTGAGACACTGGCACAGGCTGCCCAGAGAGGCTGTGGCTGCCCCCTCCCTGGCAGTGTTCAAGGCCAGGCTGGATGGGGCTCTGAGCAACCTGGTCTGGTGGGAGGTGTCCCTGCCCATGGCAGGGGGGTTGGAACTAGATGATCTTCAAGGCCCCTTCCAATCCAAACCATTCTATGATTCATAAACGATTGTTGTCTCCTTTTTAGACAATATTTTGGTTCTTTCACTCTCATGTTCTTCCTCTTACTGATCAGCAGTGTGGTTAATGAATGAATAATGAATCCTCAAGGAATGTGTTTTAGTCTGGTGGTTTCATAGTTTGTTTTTTTACAAAGCAACATTATTTGCCTTCCTGGCTTTTCTGAGAAGAGGTCTAAAGGAGGAGTTTGAAGAGTTATGGCCTCAGACTTTTGTGTAGGAAGGCATTAGGAAACAATGAAAATGCATTATCTAGAAGATTTCGTTGTGGCCACAAGGGATGGTAATTCTTTGGTCATGAGCCAGTTGCTTCAGAACAGTGATACATGGAGCCATGGCCTTTTCATTTTTTGCCATACTGCTTCTAATCATTAGGGCTTCCTTTGGCAAATTAGCCTAAGTAACATGACTATGGTAATTGTTTTTAGGACTTCATGTACTTGTCATGGTTTTCTACAAGTACTCCATATCATGACACCATGTAATAAGCTGACACAGGTGGGAGGGCTGCTGAGGGAGAACCACAGCCCGCAGAACGCTCCTGTCCCTCCCGTGTGTGTTTCTGGGTTCAGAGAGCTCTGTTCTTTTGCCTCTGATTGGTATTGTGGACTACATTGTCAGGAGACTCTGCCTTTTCCTTATGTAGATTTTCCATTTTGTCAGATTTATTGCTTTCAATTCCTTTTATACTGTATTTTCTCACATTCCTTTACCATTTTAAGTAAAACATTCTTACCTCAGCCAAGAGCTTCCTCCTTTCTCACTCCTCTATGCAGCCTCCATGAGGGGAGAGGTAGGGGACAGAACTAGGCACCATCGCAGGGCAATCTTTCATGAGCCCATAACGTTGTTTTTAAAAAAAAAAAAAAAAAAAAAAAAGCTTTTCACTAAGCTAACTCTAAAATCAGGAAAAAAAAAAAAAAAAGAAAAAAAATGCTTAATACCACTTAATTGTCAGCCGTTTTATTTTAAGCTTAGGCTATAGTTTAAAATAAAACATATATGCTGTATTTCAGGTTAGAAAAGGGCATAAGCTTGATTGTAAGAAGTGGAGCATGATCAAAGTTGAGGAAGAAAAAGAAAGGAGGTATGAACTTTCAAGGAAAAAATGTTAGTATTTGCCAGTGACTGCTTCTGTTTCTCATAGGTGCTTTTTAATTTTTTCCCCCTAGACAAAGCATACTTATTTGGCATGTGCATGTACGTTAGTTGTGAGTCACAGGAAAAATGTGGAAAGAGGTGTAAGTGGGAAAACACGAGGAAGTGTAATCAGGAGGCTGGAAGGAACTCAGATTTTTTTTTTTCCTTTTATTTTCTAATAAGTGGGTTGCATAGGTTCTCTAAAAGCAAGGACCATGAATACAGGATTTGACAGCACTTGTGAAACCTGTCTTCTCTGTGGCAGACCAGTGTGTCCTGCGGGAATTCTTGGCATCTGGACTGAGCTAACAGTGTATCTAGGGAAGAGATTTTTACCTACATGCTAGTCTCTTTACTGCTCTTTTCAGATTGGTGATGGCCCCATGCTCTTTGGTCCATTACTTCAGAACAGGTAGAGGTATTTAGACTGCCTAAT
The DNA here is from genome assembly GCA_013399715.1 of Alectura lathami. Lineage (NCBI taxonomy): Eukaryota > Metazoa > Chordata > Aves > Galliformes > Megapodiidae > Alectura > Alectura lathami. The sequence goes on along the minus strand of VXAV01007403.1, from coordinate 41,051 downwards.
AATTTCAAGGGATTTTTCTTTAGATAGTAGATAAGTTGCTTTTATATAGAAATCTAAGGAGAAAGGTAATTTGCTCCTTTTTATTAGCTTGCCGCCTTTAGTTGTTGTCTTGTTACATCCAGATGAGTGTATAAGATGCCAGTACTTCAAAGTGTACAGACATGAGGTTGCTGGGCTAGAGTCCTTAGAGGGAAACTGGTTTGACATTCTTGCATGTGTGTGCGTGTTTTTGTGGCAATGGAGAATCTGTTTTCTAATAATTAAATAAGCATTTAGACATCTTGAGAAGAGTTGTACTAATGCTTGAGGGAAATCAGAAGACCAACTAAATGAGTGATCATTAGCTTCTGATGAGTTTCACTGGCATTTTTGCTTTTGACTGCTATTTTTGCTACAGGTGTACAGCCTTTTTGGCAGGAATTTTTGCTGAATTACTTTGAGAACAGTATAGTGTTCCCATGTGCTGTTTTGGACAAATGAAACACAGTTAAATTTGAAATTCTTCATAAGTATATTGAGAACATTATATACTGTAACAACTTGTGTAATGAACTTGTTAGAATTTGTCTTAATTTTGGGAAGGATTCTTTCATCAATCTTCACTAACACATTTTGCATTTGTTTTAGTGAACTATCATTTTTTTTAATCCTTTGGTTTTAGAATATATTTTTCTGAAGGAATATTTCCTCCCCTTTGTGTAGAGCTGACCCGTCAGGCTATTTTAGTGACTCCTTAGAACTTTGTCTTGTATAAACCTTACTCTTGCTTTCTTCATTTGAAAGAATGACATAGTTAAATTCCTCATATTTGATGGTGCTGCAGCATATTGGCCATTTTTTTATACCCTCACTGCATCAGAATAGGAGTCTGAATGTGAGTCTTGGGGAAACTTACATAAGAGTACTGAGTGAAGTGTGTGTGTTGAAGTGGCACTGGGAACCCCATACCTTAACGTTCTGTGAATTACATGCGTCTCCTGTGCTGTACCTGAAACAGTCTGTGTAACACCCCAGACGGTGGAACAGGTTGATTATCATATAACCTCTTATTGCACATCGTGTGAATCAGAGGAACATGAAAGACTTGAAAAAAGAGACTGGACAGCACATGGAAAGCAGATATGCTGTAGTTTTAGAGAAGCTGTTCAAGTCAAGAGATAGCTAGGCACAAATCTGGTTGATTCATCCTTGAGGGTGGTAATTTTTTGCTTTGGAGAGTTGGACATAGGCTTCTGTCATTTGTATGTGTGCATAAATGAGCCTAGATTCAGCATGCTGCTCTAGCTGAGTGTGTTGCTCGATGTGATGGGCCAGTTAGTTAACATGCCGAGTTTGTCAGGCAGTGTTTACTTTTGGGCATGGCTGCCGGACTGCTTGGGTGTTTCTTACCATGCCTGACGAAGGAGTGGCTTTCTCTAGCGCTGAAAGTCCCTGGAAGCTTTTTTCAGAACGAGGGAAGAGGCATGTACTGAACACAACTCTGTTCTGCAGTGTATTCTGTCTGTGGAGCTGCATTCATCCTGTATCTTTGATTTTTACCTTTTTAGCATGTTATTAAAAGTTGTTTTCCTGTGTTTGTCTTGGAGTGCTAGCCCTTAAAACTTAGTAAGATGTAAAATATCATCTGCTAATATAATGGACTGTAGGTATGTACATTTTTAGCTTCAGCATTGTCTTTTGTATGGCTGCAGAGATAAAAATGCTTTTCTTCCTAGCCATTTTGTAAAGACAGGTCACTAGCAGAAGACATAATAAACCTTGGGAAGCGGTGACTTACGCCCACATGTTAGACTGATACCGTCTTGGGACGCAGGACGGAGGTTCTTTTATCTCTTCAGATTTAGCCATTTTTTTAATATATCAGAATATTCATAATTACCTGAAAATATTTCATTTCTTAATGATTGAATCCTAGAAAAATGCCAGTAAATAGATTTTAAACAAGTTCCTCACGAAAGATGAATTTTGATTCTCGTCAACATTGTCACCTTGATATGAATACGAGGTTTATTCATATTTCCTGTAAAAAAAAAACATAGCACCTGTAAAGGAAGAGAGGAAAAAGCTTTTCTTTTTTAACGATTTGTTAAATTTTTGTTAGTACGGAGAACTGTGAAGTTAGCAACCCACAAGTGCATGCTTTTCATCAGTAGTGCAAGAATGCCTGACTTCAGCACACAAAATACTAAAACCAGCATGTAACAGAATCAGATTTCTTTCTTGTACAATTTAAGGTATTTCTAGAAGTTGTGGCACAGCCAAGCGATTGTTTAGCAGTAACAAATACAGACAAATATGGAGTCACAGAGGACTTCTCAATTTGAATCTAAACTTACAGATTTGAGAGTTGAAAGTGTCAAGAACCGAACTCATGATTTAAAAACACCATAGGTGGCGTTGTGCCAGGGACACTGAGAGCGGCAGCAAAGTGAAGATCTGGATACCGCACAGGACGCTGCTTCTACTGAATGTTAGGAAATTATATTGGTTTTGCTAATGAAATGTATTCTGTTTTGTTGTCAGTAATTGAACAGTTCTTGAATATCAGCATGTGGCCGCTGCAGAGGATTAAAATAGCCATTTCAGTTAAATACCAGATTAATTTGGCAGAGATTACATTCAAGTACTTTCATGGAGAGGTTTACATGAACAAAATGGTTGACTCTAATGCTTTGAAGTAACTTCCGTTTAAACGCTTTCTGTTCCAGATTTGTACTATGGTGGAGAAGCTTTCTCTGTAGAGCAGCCACAGTCTTTCACTTGTCCTTATTGTGGAAAAATGGGTCATACAGAAACATCTCTTCAAGATCATATTACTTCTGAGCATGCAGAAACATCAACAGAAGTGGTAAGAAGCATCAGAATTGTTTTTTTTTTATTGTGGTGGAAATACATTTAGAGTCTTCTGTAAAACTGGTAAAATGTCTTTCTTGAAGCGTAAGTTCTTTTAAATGCTTTCTAAGAAATATTTGATGGTGACATCAAAATTTTACGGATATCCTCAGATAATGAGCTTGTTTTTTTTCTTTCATGGTTGTTGTTTGGTTGCCCCGATGTAAAGCCTGCCACGTTTGGGAGCTTATTACCCTGTATGACAACATATAAAGCGTTCTTGTGGCTGTTCACCCTTTTTACAACTAGTGTGTAACTGCTAGATGTGCTTACAGTGTCACGTAAGACCACCAGTCTTTTGAAACTGAGAGGCAGAGGAAGGCCTGCAGCAGAAGTGTAATTCTTTCGTAACTTGCTCTCAAGGCAGCGGGAGGGAAGGGGAAGTATTCCCCACCTCTAACCAACAGGACAGCGGACATGATTAAAAACTCTTCTTCTAAAGTACTTTTGGTATCTGTGTGGTGTTAGTTCCTGCTGTCCTGATTGTCTTCGGGAGTAGGAGAAACTGGTCCAACAGAATGACTGCAGGGTGGTTTTGTTTAGTTAGCTGATACCACAAGTTCCTGGAAGCATGTGGATACTTGAAGTGGTTTACTCATTTCTAATACGCTGTGAAGAAATTACTTACAACATTCTCTGTTCTGATCTTCTAGTTCTTTGTTGTTTGTTTACTTCTCAAGGAATTCTTGAAGGGTTCATTTTCTTCTAAAGCATGTTAAGGGTCTTCTGTGAGGGAGTGCTAGGGGAGGTAACTTGTTGACAGCTTTGAGGTTCTGGCCTTTCTTGAAAGCATAAGAACTGAAACAGTTTACTTCTAGCAGTGGCACTGCAGGATCATAAGTTATCCGCTTAAAGCGGTACACTTAATTTTTTAATCCATTTCCTGGATTTTTTTCTTCAGCTTTGCACCTTTCAAACATAATGTCATAACTGAAAACTTCACATTAGGGTGACTTTTCTTTCATGGCTTAGTATTGCAATTCTGGTTTGCACCACTTGATGTCAGTGGTATTTTCATGACACAGAATATTCACACTTTTTATTCAGGTTTTTAAATTTGGCATGTCCTTGTTTGCAGCTGCAGCTTCTAGAATTCAGTACATAAAACCTAAATTTGTGATCCTGAACACCTGCTACCCTGCTGATTTCTGAAAGAGTTCTGTGTGTTAAAATGAGTCTTTCCTCTGTGAGTGAGCCTGCAAAACCATAATTATCTGTTTCATATAATAAAGGACAATATTTTGATCCTTGAATGTGATTGTATGTGTCTGTGCTAAGAAACAAGTCTAGTTTTAACAATAAATGTTCAGTGTGTAAGAGACATAAGACTCCTTGGGTGCTGGAGTCTTACTGTACAAAGACTACAACATGACTAATGAAGAAAATATTACCTATTGTAAAACTCTGTGATCCTGGGCTTTCAAGCAACTGATTTTGTTTAGATACTGTGAGAGTTAAGAAGAACCTTGTGTTTTTGCAAGTGGAAAACTTCACTGGAGCAGCTGGACAAGCTCTGCTGAACAGTTAAATAGTAGCCTGAGAAGCAAGGACAAGAGCCTGGAAAACAAGGCGTGGGAAAAGCATTTGCTTGGGTGGTAGGGCCCTAAGTTAAAAGAAAACCAATAATATATTTTTTCATAAAAGGAGAAGTTAAAGGGTGGTAAGAATGAAGTTCTGTGTACAAAACCTCAGTAACAAATGTGGGATAAGTTGAGCACCTGGAGTGCTCAGCCAGAGAGGAAAGAGGGGAGGAGTTGAGCGTGGAGTGGTAGGGTGTGGAATTATTTTGATTCTGCTTTGCATGCTCCTGCTTGCTGCCTTTCCTTGTGGGGGTGCCCGCCACTGCAGTCACGAGTGAACTGCTGCGCTGAGATCCTGGCCTACGCCTCATTACTGGCAGACAAGTGTTTCTCACAGTAATGACCCTGTAGTCCTTGTTGCGGGGCGTCTGTCCAAAGGCAGATTTTACCGGAGGTCTTTAGGGAAGTTTCCAGGGATGGGATAATTTTTATTTTGTTCATGGTCGCTCTTCCCTTCTCTTTAAATGAATAAGTCGAAGAATTACTGTCAACTGGAGGAAAAACAAACAAAAATTGTACTGTTTTTGGCAAGTGAATGTTACATGTTGCCTTTTTTGTGTTTGGAATGGTGATTCTTTGCTGATTTTCTGAGGTATTTGGCAGTGGTACATATAGTGATGTTAGGTAGTTGTGGACAGGAAGAGTTTGACAGTATTATCTTGAAGAGCAGTTTTAACAGCGGGTACTTTAATCAGAAAATCACACTGGTTTCTATGGGAGAAGTCAAAAGTTTTGTGCTTAAGGTCTCTGAGGTTGCACACTGTGAAGAAGAATAGACTGTGATACTGATGAGGACTAAAACCTCAGTACATTACTATATTTCCTTACCAGTCCAAGCATAAAGGTAAGCGTTGCAGGGCAAGTGCAGAAGAACACAGACATCAGTGTGACAATGCCCCAGTGCTGGATTTCAGTTCAGTCACACGTGCTGACTGCAACACAGCATTCCACTAGAGGTCTGCCAGTGTTGTAAACAAACACAGAATTTTGGGAGCTCCGTCGGGCGTCATGTTTGAATCTCATTTCAGAATAGATTTCCTCCTGTTATGACACACATCACCGGATTTGCCATATTCAGCACAGCAGTCGCTAGACTCACATATGAGCTTTAGGGCTGTACGGTCCTGGCTGTAAATAAATCGCTGATGAAGCTGAGGAGAGCTTTTATTGCAGCAGTGAGACAGCAATCGTTCTGCTTCGTTCTTGAAGGTTAAGTGACAATTTCTGTATGATCACTGTAGTTTTATGCCATGTGTGCAAATAAGGAGGCAGTAATAACAGAATCATAGAAGAATTGTCCCAGTTGGAAGAGGCCTTTAAAGGTCATCTTGTCCAACTCCCCTGCAGTGCACACGGGAAAACAGAAGAACACTTCTGGAAGCTGGCAGGTATTCTGTCAGGATTGAAGCCTAATTGTTTTAAGACTTTGCAGTCATCCTTTGGACATCATTCAGAGTAATCTGATTTCCTTTTTTTTTTTTTTTTTAATGACCATATCCACAGGAGAAACTTTGTTTATACTGGCCCATTTTCTTTGATCTGCGCCATTTATTCATACATGTTCTATTAGCAGTGATTTTTAGCTGTGTCATGCTTAATCAGTGATGCTGCTGTCTTTGTTATTGGTAGGTATTTTGCCAGAGCTAATGCTTAACCACATTTTTGATTGTGTGTAACAATGCTTTAGCATCTTTTCCTGTTGAGAGAGTTCTTGAAATTTAGGATGTGTTTGGAATTAGGGCTGGGATACCGAGTTGCCCACGCTTCATTGTCGTCAAATTTTTTGTTAGCTCTGTTTTTTTGAGGACTGTCTGTTTTCATGGAAATACATGCTGTTCATAAAGCCTTTGTCCTGTTACGTATGCAGAATTTTGTTTTGCTTTTTTATTTTATATTCAGGAGTGTGTTTGTCTTTTCATGTTGGGGTTCTGCTTAAAGGTAGCTTGAAGAAAAAGAGTGCCTTGAAGTTGTTCCTGTAGGTTTCAGGTATGTTCTTGCTAGAAGATTAAGATTTATAAGCTTACAAGGCAGTAAGTTTAATTATGGTGTGGTGGATTTAGGCTGATGACCTATTATGGAGGTGGTCTCTTTGAAAAGCTGACCAAGATGAGCACTTTAAAAGTGGAGTTTTCATAGCAGGAAAGTTCAGTTCAGGACAATGGGTTTAAAATTAGTGTCCTTAATGTAGCAAATAGTCCATTTTCATTCTTGGTTTTGTTCTGAAACTGTGTGGTTTTGGCAGGTAAATGCGCTGTAGCTGGCACAAAATTTAATCTGTACAGGCAAAATTGTTAGCCTTATTCATGCTAAGAACCCTCACAAGGGGTTTTGAGAAGTTAAATTTGAGTGGGGAGAGTGAAAGGCCTTTTTTTTTTTTCTTTATCTCTTGAAATTCTGGTCTGTCGTAAATACTTCGTCCTGCCTCTGTGAAGCTGTTTTCTGGCCTCTGGAATGGGTAGCTCTGCAGTGGGCCCACGGTGTTGCTGGCAGCTGCCTCCTCCCTCTTACCGGCACATGGTGCCATTGCTCTGCAGTGTGTCTGCTTGTATGGCGTCCGCAGCAGTGGAAAACCTGGGAGATGGGGCTCTGTGAGGAGAAGCGCTGAGCTTGGAGGATGGGGGGGAGGTGGGAAGCAAGAACCTCTTGAAAAGCCTGGTTTTCTGCCCAGAGCTGACTTATAAAATTGAAGTGTCATTGAAGATGTAAGCTGCTGTCAAAAGCAGCCGAGAGTTTGCAGTTAACATAGTTAAGACATCGTCCTTGTCTCGGGACTTGCTGTTATAGCAAGTCAGATGTGTGTAATATACATTGGTGTCCTTTATGTGTAGTCTTTCTGAGATCTGCAGTCAACAACTTGAGTGTAAGTGTGGGGAGTGCCAGGAACCTGGGCTGTGTTACTCCTTGAAGGAAGGATGACCACTGGAGTGTGAGGAGCAGGGAGAAGAATTCATAGATGGTGTTTGTATTTAACAGTCAAAGTGCCATTAAGGCCAGCACTTAATGTTTGGTGGAAGACTTTCTAGACTGGAGTTTCTTTATCTGATCTGAAAGTTTTACAGACTGCAGCCCCCAGAAGTACTGTAAGGAAAAGTGGAAGAAGCATTTCAAAGTGTTTGTGGAGTCATTCAGAAGTCATAGTTGTGAGAATTCTAATGGCACTGCTCTTCCCTTTTTTTGCTTTTTTTTTTCCTTTTTAAGCCAAAACACACCTTATCTAAGACAAGGCATCAGTGCCTTCTCCCAGAACACTGTTGTGTAGGGATATGGAGGTCAGTTCTTCCAGAACTCGTGGGTCTGTGCTGCCTGGATGGCTAATCTCAGTTTGATATTTCAGCAGATACTCGTGTGTGGTTTCATTCTGCTTCCTGTAGTTCCTCTGCTGGGATGAATGACAAGCAGGCATATAGTAGTCCTTTGTACTCACTCCGTCTGAGGCAGAATTGGCATACAGAAATTAATTTACAATACATTGCAAATTAGATTTGAAAACTGTAGCTCTGATTTTGGTAACATCACTAAAATCATGAAAAGTGGAAATTAACATCTTCACTTGAGAAAATTGTATTTTTTAACATGTGTCTGTCTATCGTAAGGATACCTAGAATGTGATTTTCTTTTTGAAGCATAAAAACCAGTGTCTAATGATTGAGCCAGTGGTATGAATCTGTGTAACATCTGTAAATCTATTTTTCCTCTGTCATTTCAGATCTGTCCAATATGTGCGGCATTACCTGGAGGGGATCCCAATCATGTCACAGATGACTTTGCAGCTCATCTTGCACTGGAACACAGAGCTCCTAGGGATTTAATATCCTTTCCTGAGCTGATACAGAGTTTAGGCTTCTACATCTAGTAGTCATGACTACTTGTTTTGATTTTATACTCAAGGGGATGGATACACCTTTGGTTTTCCTACAACTTAAATTACTGGAAATCTCTATGCCAAAAACTTACAGGCTATTTTTCTAGTTTTAAAAAAATACAAATATTCAGATTGTGAGTGGACTGTATGCATGCTTGACAGTGCTCTTTAGCCTAGCAGCAGAAACATTTAAGGAACTTTTATACCAAAGGGTTTTCTACTGACACTGTAGTTTGTTTATCCTGCCTGGTCATTAGTGTTGATGCCTTTTTACATATCCAGGTTCAATGGTGGGTTCTAACAATTTGTGACACAAAGGCATTGCTGGAGCATAGCTGTTTTTGGCAAATGGTCATATCTGGTGTACCTGCTTCAATCACCAGAGTTTAATAAGGCAGTTTCAAAGTGTTACCTACTAACATACTTGTAATGGCTAGGAAAACATTCAGATTACATGGGAAAAAGGGGGCTGCTTTTCTGTTATCTTGGCAGCAGATGTTGCAGATTTAACTACATTTTTCCTACTGACATGAGTGTTTGGTTGGAATTCACATTTCTGCAGGTTGTTTTCCCCCTTACATGTTGTTGTTGCTGCTGTATGACATAATTTGAGTGTTTGTTTATTGCTAGCTAAGTAGGAGTTTAAATTAAAAAAAAAAAAAGAACCTTTTTAAATACAGTGTAATGCTTCAGTGTCAGTCATCCTAGAATGAATCTTTTTTGGACATATAAGAGTTGGGGAAGGGGAATAAAATCCATGCTTGATAAGTTTGGCTGAATGTGATAACAGTTTTCAGATTATTTAGTAGAAAACCTTATTTTAAAAAAGAAAAACCCAAGAAATCCATCTTGGTGTTTCTTAGGCATAGTAAAAGGCTGAAGAATATGAGGAGTTCGGTGCACACAGCCCTGGTTGTCTTGTGTTCTTACCCATGTGTCCAGCTCGCACCATAGCTACAGTGCACCTCAGCTGTGCTTTGAAGTTGGATCTTCATCTTCAGAATGAAGAATGGGGTGCACCTGAGTGTCTCATGCAGCACATATTCCTGTTCTTTAGTAATCAATACCAAGCAGTTCTGTTTTCTTAACTTGGTTATTATGATGAATCCAGTGGTGTTCGGCACGTACGTCGGATGTTTCACCCGGGTCGGGGTTTGGGGGGCCCTCGTGCACGTAGATCAAACATGCACTTTACTAGCAGTTCCACTGGTGGGCTTTCGTCTTCTCAGAGTTCATATTCTCCAAGCAATAGAGAAGCCATGGATCCTATCGCTGGTAAGTGCTGTAGCCGTGGGTTTTACCCCATGTCCTCAGTGCGATTCAGGATGATAACGGTTTCTTTGCCTTCTGTTGTCTGAAACTGCATGCATGGGTATGTGCAAGCGTGGCTGATGGCCTTGTGCTGATGAGCAGCGTGCTGGCCTGTGCTTAGGTCTTCTGGAGCTGGGATCGCTGCCTCTGTAGGCAGCGCTTTTCGTTCTAGAGAGCACGGGCTGTATTCCCAAAGCCAAAATTCACAAATTCACAATTTTCACAAAATTCACCCAAATTCACAGGGGCTGATTATTCTTCAAAGCAATGGTACCCAGCTCCCATTGGCTCCTTCAGTGTGTTCCATTTTCATTTGTCATGAGTATGAAGGGTTTATTGCAGGGGGACTTTATATCTCAATTTTTTTGTAGCACAAACCGTATACTTCAGAGCTGATGAAGATGGAGTTAGATGAATTTGAACAATGTTCAGCTTGTATTCAGGCTGTGTGAATGGCAAACTTGCTAATATCGTAGATAGTTCTTAGATGCAAGTTCTTACATAAATGTACTGTTTTAGAAGCCCTTCTATGAGGGGAGGAAGAGCATCTCATTTTTAAAGCCAGAAAATCAAGATGTGTCTAGGATTTTCAGAATGAGTGTATGTTTAGCTTCAGTTTGAAAATAATGCTTTTACAGGAAAGAAAAAATAGAGAATGAAGACAATTTTAAAAACAAACAGCTTTTTCCCTGTTGGGAAAACAAACATTTTTATATTGTCATCTTTTGACCATGGCTGTGTGTCAGGGAGACTTCAGAACTTCATGCCATAAATCTGCCTTTACTTCAGATGCTGAGTGGGCATAAAGGCTTAAACTGGAGCTTCCTGCTTGTAGTTACGCCTTCTGCAGAGGCAGCCAGCTACCGGATTAACCACTGCCCCTGAAAGGGCAGCTGTGTCTCCCTTAAACGCAATCCCTTTGCCTTCCTTCTGCTGGCTCTGGTGCTCTGCTGGCCCTCCGTGACCTGAAAAAGCATCCTGCCAAAAGAAGTTAAATGAGGGTCACACTCAGAGGGAGGTGATCAATGTTTTTTACTCAGGCCACACCCTGTCACAGCCAGGGTCCCTCTGGGTCAATATGAAGCCACGTGCTATTCAACATCTTCATAAATGAAGAAGGCAGGAACTGCAGGAAGGTCAACAAAGGGGTGCACAGGGTCCCGCATCTCAGATGACATGACCAAAGAGCCCAGTCTTCGGTCTGTGTGGCTGGGTGCAGGCCCGCAGGAAGGGTCCCGGGGTCCTGGTAGACACCGAGCTGAACGTGAGTCAGCGTGTGCACCACTGGAGCATGGAGGGCAAACCGGATCCTGTGCTGCGTTTGCCAGGGCATTGCCAGCGGAGATAGACATGCACTCATCCCACTGAGCGCTTCTCGGGCCTCACCTGCAGTGCTCTGACCAGTTCTGGTCTCCACAAGTCAAAAAGGACATGGATGGATGGAAGGGGACCCAAAGGAGGGCCGTGAGGATGGGCGAAGGGCTGGAGAACCCAGTGGCTGCTTGAGGAAAGACTGAAGAATTTAGGTTCTTTCTTCCTGGAGAAGAGAAGGCTGAGGGCAGAGGTCATCTTTGAGGTCCCTTCCAACCTGGGCTGTTGTATGATGCTGTGACATTCCTGAGGGGACTGAAAAGAACTAGAGGTTGTTCAAGAGGGAAGGATGTTTGTGTATCTTGGAGTTGAAGACCTTGTATTTCCTGCAGCGGCAGCTAGTTCAGTCCAGTTAGATGCGAAGGTTTGGTGTTGGCCTCACAGAACCTTCGCACTTCAGGGAGTTAAATGCTGGATAAAACAGCATTCTTCTGAACCTCTTTTTTGGTGGGTGCTTGTTTTTGAATCCAGTGTTCACTTGCTGTCAGGACAATGCTTTGCAGACGTTTGCTGTAAGTATTTTGTCACTGAAGGGAAGACTTAATTGCTAATTTTTTAATTGCTAAGCTTTCCCTGTACTTCTGGCAGAAGTAGAAGTTGACACAGCAAAAATGCTTGACAGTGGCTTTGTGAAGCAATTCCTGAACAAGTTTTCTTAGCTAAGTAGTTTTTGTTAAATGCTTGACATGGAGGCACAGTATTTCTTTGGCAGTGTAGCTTTACTCTGGGATATTAGGATGGTAAAAACTGTTTTTTGGGGGCGTGTTTGAGAGGAAAATAAAATCACTAAGCAAAGCTGCAATGACGTATTTTCCTAGTCAGTGATTATTTTGACTTGAAGCTTCAGAGAACTGACGCGTAGGACATCACTTGCCATGCGTTCTCTGTAGATCGTCTCTGCTGTTGTTTAGGAAGCTTTAAACTTCAGCTTTTTCTTTGAAGTAAACCTGCATAAACTAAGTCCTAATTTTTCTAGCCCCTGAGAACACTGAATGCTTGGACTTTTTCATGGGCTGGCTTTCCAGCATTGTTTTTACTTTGTTAACATTGACTGAAAAAGTGAATTGATGCCATGGAATTCAGGGTGTATTCATTCTGCTGTGTAGTAGTCACTTAAGGTATTTCATCACCAATTTTTCTCTTCTCTGGCAGAGCTTTTATCTCAGTTGTCAGGCGTGAGGCGTTCTGCAGGAGGACAGATCAATTCCTCTAGCCCTTCTGCTTCTCAGTTACAGCAGCTGCAGATGCAACTGCAGTTGGAACGACAGCATGCACAGGCAGCAAGGCAACAACTGGAGACTGCACGCAACGCAACTAGACGCACCAACACGATCAACGTCAACACCACTATTACACAGTCTTCAACAACAACCAACACATCTAACACAGAGAACAGTCAGCAGACTATCCAGAATTCCCAGTTTCTTCTTACAAGGTAACTTGTTCTGTGAGTTTACTTCACTGTTTGCCTTCTACCGTGTCTGTTTTGTCCTGCCAGAGACAGAGTTCAGTGCAGCTGTTACGTGTTTGAAGGTAGGCACATGCCCTAGTGAAGCGGAGTTTGACATGTGGTCACACATGTCTTGGGATTAACGTGCTAAGTAATCGTAAAGAACATGATGACGGGAGCCAGCAGTGGTCACAACATGAAATACATAAATTGAAGCCTAAATGGGGACTGCTTCACGCTTTGACTTAACGTGTCACCACTAAAAGAAAGAAGCTTTGTCCAGTGGATCCTCTGTGCACTCAAATACCCCTAAAGGTGTGGTAGTGCAGTCTGCCCTGTCGCAGTACAGAAAATACCAGGAGAGCAGTAAGCGTTGCATCTCTTTGTATACTGAAATTATAAGAAATGTAGTGCCTGGGGAGTTCCGTTTGTTTTTATATGCAGTCAGGTGTTCACATGTAAAGGTGCCATGTGTTCATCAAAAACCTGCTTAATCCACACTTCCAGCAGTAATTTAGTATCCAGGAGTAGCTGTGGCCTGAAGTGAATTACTCTGCTTTTGGAAATAACAGAAATACCCTTTGGTCTAGTGTTTGTGAAAACGAGAGGCAGACTCACAACTGCANCCCCCCACACACACACCTAAGAATGTGTTTAATGGGTTAGACTTGACTATGGATTTCTGCAAACCTTTAAAAGAGCCTAGTTCCGAGTTTTGGCTGTGTAACTCTCCAGGCAGGGCACTTGTGCCAGATCCCCCATCAAGTGTGTCGTTGCCATGCTCTGCTTTTGTTTGCACTGTGAAGGCTGCGTCGTGCTTCGGGAATCCCTAGGCATTGCACGTTGAGTAATGCATTCTGCAGCACGTGTAGGCTTTCAAGGTGACCTAGAGACAGAACAAGCACCTGATGGGTGTTCAGGAAATGCCATCAGCCCTCGCTGACAGACTCCTCTAAGCAGCAGGAGACCTCGCAGGTAGATCTGTCTTTTCCTTCAGTGTTAGGGCCCGTTTGTGGGAAGGCCGCCACGGTGGCAGGGGCAGGCGGTTTGTTTGCCGGAGGCGGCCAGAGCTGTGGACGTCTGAGGGCCAGCAGGAGCGTCCTCAGGGAGGGGGTTCTAGTGCCTTCCAGAAGTGTCCTCATGGAAATGGGCCTGCACCAACTGCCTGTCTGCTCTTTCCCTGCTGCTGCACAGGTTGAACGACCCGAAGATGTCGGAAGTGGAGCGCCAGTCAATGGAGAGCGAACGGGCAGACCGCAGCCTGTTTGTTCAGGAGCTTCTACTGTCCACTTTGATGCAGGAAGAAAGTTCCTCCTCAGATGAGGATGAGCGGGGGGAAATGGCCGATTTTGGTGCTATGGGCTGTGTAGATATTATGCCTCTAGATGTTGCTTTAGAAAACCTAAATTTAAAAGAGAGTAATAAAGGAAACGAGCCTCCTCCACCTCCTCTTTGATGACATCCCACTCTGCAGACAATGTCCTCTGTGCTGTATTTGCCAATGAAAGTGGACAACAACTATCTTGGGTTTGTTTTGGTGATTGTAATTTCAGGTCTGTCACTCTTGTTACATTGTGTACATTAAAAAGAAAGAGAGAAAAGATATATATGATAATCATTTCCACCTAACTAATTTTTACTTCTAGCAGGTAAATGTAGGTTGCGGTGCAGAGCAGAGAGCTCTGTGTCCAGTACCTTGACATGCAAAAGGCTCTCCTAATACTCCACATTCAAACTGAAGAAAGAAAAAATGAAAAATCTCTAATGAAAGCTGCTGTGTGTATTTATGAATATTAATGAATAAAAAATGCTTGGATGGTTTACCTTAACTACTGCATGACGTTTTTTGCAGCGTGCATGAGTTTTAGTGACCTTGTCATTTAAAAATTTAAATACAAGGTGTAAAAATATAAAACCCAAAGCTTTCCCGTTATTCAAAGGTTACGTAGCAAAAAGGTTAGGGCGGTTGTGGCCACAAAGTAGCTTTTGAATAACACCTGACAGAATGACATCTTGATGTGCTGTTCCTGCACAGGATGGAAACCGCAGTGGGTTGTATTTTGTGACCAGGGTGTGGCGTCTTGCTGTATGTGACCATTGTGTTGCCCTGTTAGCCATCACCTCAATGTGGAGCTGAACTTCGTTTTATGCATCTGTAGGAGACACAACAATAAGGCTACTGCTGGAAGCTACTGCAAAGGGCTTTTGTGTGCCCTGAAATCAACTATGTTCACTTTTGTTTAAAGTTTGTTTCTGTGGTTGTTAATTTTTTTTTATCGTTAAACATGTTTTATTCAGGTGTAGATGATTCATTTATTCACTCTGTTTTGGAAAAAAAAAAAAAAAGCTAACCTGGAATATGATGTCTTAGTTTAAAAAGCCTTTCACAGCCTCAGTCATATTTTGAGTTATTTATGTATTTGCTTCATAGCTTTCAGAGACCTGTTAGTATCAGGAGAGCTTGAGGATTTGGATTCCCAGATTGTCAGTATATTGCAAACAAATTCTTAATGCTAACTTTAGCACCTTTTATTTATTGTTTCTTTTGGTTATTTTTGCTGGTATAAAAAAGTTTTAAAAGCCTTTTAGTTGAATCGTGCCACCTACATGCCTGCACTGCTAGCCCTACTGGTTTAAACAAAAAACAAGTGTGGTGTTCTTGTTGCATATATGTCCATAATAGCCCCAAGACAAGGACAGAAAGAGTGTGTTTGGTTTTGACTTTCTTTCCTTTTTTGTTCTGTTTTTCCTAAATGTAAAGTTAGATTATAAAAACAAAAGTGCACACGGCTTCAGATATTTAAAAAAAAAAAAAAAAAAAGAAAAAAAAAGAAAAAAATTAAACTAGGCTTATATCATAATGGTGTCTTTCCAGATCTTTCTCACCTCACCCCCTCTCTCTTTCTCTCTCCTTCCATCTCTGCAGCATTGCTAGCATTAGAGTAAATGTACAGACTTGAACGCCAGGTGGTGTTCTCAGCAGAACTGTGACGTGTATGCTAATCCAAAATAACAGCAGCAAAAGAAGCAACCCTGTAGACTGAAGTTTAAGTTCTGTCTTTTTTTCTTTAAATCCTCAAATCCTGATTGTTTCCACATAGAACATTGCTGGCTTTGTTTTCTTTTAGTCTCTGCAACAGAAAACGTTTCAAGGGAAACTTTACATGAGGCCTCTGGTTATCCTTAAAGTTACCCCAAGTAGGGATTTTTTTATTGATTGTTGAGGATTTTCAAAAGTTTTTCAAGCTGTAGTATTTTCAAACACATCTTCTGCACATTACAATAAGACACACGGTTCAATAAAGCATTTTCAAGACTGTTGTTCAGTTGATTTTCTTTGATGTATTTTATGGAAAGTTTGCTTCCTTCGTTCCAGCTGTATACAGTCAGTCCATGTACCAATCTATACAAGCACACTCAGCAGCTTGCACACTGTGGCAGATGAAGCAGCATCTAACCTCAGCCTCTTTACAGGTAGGTGAATTCAGCCCCTGTAAGGAAAAGCACATTCAAAGCAGGCACTTCTCTGCATGTGTTGTGGCTGCATCTGTGTGGCTGGTCTCTTGACACTTACTTAGAAGAGGAGAGGTAAACCAGTGACATCCATTCTGGTTTAGACACGGAGTCCATGCTGACTTGTACTTAAAGGTATGCTTAGGCATCATGCCTAACCAGTGGGTTGTGTGGGCTTGGGTTTGGTTTTTAAGCTTAGAAATAATACACAATGACTGCTGATAAAGTGTTTTTCCTCATAGTCTACCAGTTCACCAGAACTGCAGGACAGCAGTTCTGCTTCACAGAGAAAGCTTCCTTGGGCCTGTATTCATGGGTGTTCCCAAAACACCGGTATGGACCACAGTGAAAATAGCATTGAGAAGTTTTTCAGAAGGTTCCTACAGGGGACTATTGACTTTTTCCTATTTGAAAGAAAAAAAAAAAAAACACTCCTACCTTTTCAGATGGATGTTTGTAGTCCTGTTCCTATCACTTGTAAACTCCTGATGTAGCTGACAGCGTATTGGGTGGAGTGGCAGGTAGACCAGAGGACAGGCTGGAGAGCTGGGCAGAGAAGAGCAGCGTGAAGTTCAACAAGGGCAGGTGCATTGTCCTGCACTTGGGGAGGAACAACTGCATGCACCAGTACAGGCCAGGGGTCAGCCTTCTGGAAAGAAGCTCTGAGGAGAAAGGGCAGTGGGCACAAACTGGAGCACAGGAGGTTCCATCTGAGCACGAGGAAAAACATCTTTACTGTGAGGGTGTCAGAGCACTGGAACAGGCTGCCCAGAGAGGCTGTGGTGTCCCCTTCTGTGGGGATGTTCAAAGCCTGCCTCTATGTGACCCTGGGCAGCGTGCTCTAGGTGACCCTGCTTTAGCAGGGGGCTTGGATGACCCCAAGTGGTCCATTCCAACCTCTACTCTTCTGTGAACTGGCAGGAGTGCTCACAAAGGTTTTGATTGTGAAAGTGTGCTTCACATCCCCTGCAGCCCTGGGCTGCCTGCCTGGTGCCTGTGATCAGCTGAGCTATGCCTCTGGCAGCAGCATCCCTTGCAGCACTGGCCAGGCACCAGAGGCTGCTCTGTCCCACCCCACCGTGGTCAGAGAGCACACCAACTCGGTCAGACTCAGTCTGGAGCAAACAATGCTGAAAGTGTGTTTGGGGCAGGAGGAGGGATGTCTTTTCATCACCAAAATATGTATTAGTATAGGTCTTGGGGAACAAGTCCCACATGAGTGTTCATGGGCAACTGAATTGGAATGCCACGGTGTTCTACTCGGAATATGTTTTTAAACTCTCATGATCTGCTCTCATCAAAGATTTTTTTTAATGTTTCATACAATGCTAAAGACAGACATATACACAAGGTGGCGAGACAAACAATGAAAATGCGTTTTAACTTCATCCACCTTTTCTTTTATGTGCCAGTATTCTGCCTGCTGTCATCCATCCTCAAGGCTGGGGCGTGAGTGTCAGCTGTATGGGCTGTTGTTTTGGGTGTTTCTGAGGAGGGTAGGTGGGAAGGGGCTGGGCTTTCTTACACTCTCCTCATCACCAGAGTGGTCTGTGAGGGCTTCCCTGTGGGCATGGAGTTGTTCTCAGGTAACTCCTGGGCGCTAACTTGGTACAGATGTGAGTGCATTTTGCAGTTCCAAGGTTTTTTTTTTTTTTCCATGTGAGTGAAGGAGTACAGCTGATGCTCCACTGCCACCCCAAAATCCCTGGAGGCAGCAACTCTCCACTGCCTCTTGGGCCTCAAGACCTCCGCTGGCAGCAGTGGCCCCACTGATGACTTCTAGATACACCGCATCCTCTTCCTGTCCCTTACCCTGTCCCACCTCAGCCTCACTTCTAGATTCTGCCCTGTCTCCCAAATAAATAGGATGTGCTCTGGCTTGAGGTCATTTTATCCTACTGGCCCCTAGGAAGGGGCCATGTACACTTACCAGACACACAGCACAGGGGTGTGGGGAAAAGGGGGAAAAAAAAAAAAAAAAGGAAGCAGAGGCTGGCAGTGGGGGAAACAACTGGATATTGGACAGCATGATGGTCAAAGGTAGGAAAGAGCCTGTGGTAGTGACAAGGTTAATGGGAGGGGACGGGGTCACAGCATCAGAGACTCAACAGTCTGGCAGTGACCTCTGGGTCCATCTGCTCCAACCCCAGCTCCAGCAGGGACAACCAGAGCAGGGTGTCCAGGCAGCTTTTGGCTATTGCCGAGGAGGAGACCCCACAGGCTCTGGGCAGCCTGTGCCAGTGCTGTGTCACCAACACATCACAGAGGTGCTGCCTGGTGCTCAGAGGGAACCTCCTGTGCTCCAGTTTGTGCCCGCTGCCTCCTGTCCTGGCACTGGGCACCACTGAAAAGGTTCCATCTTATTTGTACCCTCCTTTCAGGTATTTAGAGACATTGATCAGATCCCCCCGAGCCTCCACCTCTCCAGGCTGAACAGTCCCAGCTCTCTCAGCATTTAGAACAGAGGTGCTCTGGTCCCTGAACCATACTCCTGGCTTTTCACTGGACTCTTCTCAGTATGTTTAGGTTTCTCTTGTAGCTGGGGACCCAGACCTGGACACAGTACTCCAGGTGAGCCTCACCAGCACTCAGGGAAATGATCACCTCTCAGCCTGCTGGCAGTGCTTTGCCTGATGCAGCCCAGGATACCCTTGGCCTTCTGCAGCAGCAAGGGCACTCTGCTGCCTCGTGTTCAGCGTGGCATCCACCAGGACCCCAGGCCCTTTTCTGCAGAGCTGCTTTCCAGCCGGGTGCCCCCAGCAGGTGCGGGTGCCTGGGGCAGTTCCTGCCTGGTACAGGACTCTGCACTTCCCCTTGCTGAACTCCGTGAGGTTCCTGTCAGCGTGTGTCTCCAGCCTGTGCAGGTCCTTCTGGGGGGCAGCGCGACCCTCTGGTGAGCCGGCTGCGGCGCCGGTTGTGTGTCATCTGCGAATGCAGTGAGGGTGCACTCCACCCTCCACGCTCCACCCAAGTCATCAGCAAGGGCATTAAACAGGACTGGGCCCAGCATTGAGCCCTGGGGCACTGCTCGTTACTGGCCTCCGGCTGGACGCTGTGCCGCCACCTACTACCCAGACTGCCCGTTCCATCGCCTGCCTAGGCATCGAGGTGAGGCTGACCAGCCCATAGTTCCCCAGGTCCTCCTTCCTGAAGACAAGAGTGATATCTGCTTTCCTCCAGTCTCTGGGCACCTCTCCCAGGTGCCATGGTCAACCAAAGATTGTCTAGCATGGCTTTGTGGTCACAGCTGGCATCTCCCTCAGCACTCATGGCATCATCCAGCCCATCAGGGCCCATCAGGGCCCACAGGTGTTTCCTGACCTGATCCTCTCCCACCAAGGTTACATATTTCTTGCTCCCACCTTTCCTGAAGGCCAGCTTTGCTCGTAAAGACTGAGACAAAAAAAGAACATCACCATTTTCCCTGTCCCGTGTTACCAGGTCCCTCTTTTCCTTCAGCCATAGGCCCACATTTTCCCTTGTCTGCTTTTTGCCACAGATGTGTCCTGTGGCAACAAGCCTTTCTTGTTGCCCTTGGCATCTCTGGCCAGATAAAATTTCAATTGGGTTTTAGCTTTCCTAACTCCATTCCTGGATGCTCAGACACTGTGTCTGTGCTCCTCCCATGCTATTTCGGCCTTGCTTCCACCCTCTCTTTCACAGCCAAGAACATTAACGACCCATGTCTGATGCTGCCCTGATCCCTTCCCCGCACTTCGACCCCAAACAGCACAGCTGGACCAGCACCCAAAGGAAGGGTATTTCTTCCTGTCCATATCAGCAGTAATTTTCTTCTCATGGTTACCCACCTCTACAGCTAAACTTCCACCAGTAAGACAAACTCACCTTACTTCAGCAGCTCAGCCTCAGTCGTTCCCAAAGCAAAGCATGCAGGTACATCTTGTTCTGCGGTGGCTGACTGTAAGAGCTCCTCAAGGCAAGGGCTGCATTGTTTGTGTTTTCTCCACTCTGCTCAGGTCCTGGTTCACACTGACTGACTACAAAGGCACCAGCGGTGCCATCATCTCCTACCAAACTGCACTTCAGGCTCAAACCAGAGGCTTGACCATGAACTGTGCTTTGGCCTCAGTTTATAACTGAGGCAAAGTTATAAGCACTTTTGTTTATATAGAAAGAAAGGCAAGACAAGCACTTTTGTTTTATATAAGTCTTTATTTACAACTTGTTTAACAACTGTACACTCTTCTGTAACCTTGGAAGCATTAGTGTATTTGACTGGGAAAAAAAATATTAAACCTTTTGATTCTAATGACCATTACTGGGTATTTTTGTCTATATACAGATATGTATATTAATACTGCTACCATGACAATCTGGTAGTTACACAATTCATCGATGAACTGAGATGGGAAATTAATGTTTTGACACTCTAGAAATCCATTCTTTTACAGAAAATATATCACTGTCAACTTCACAAACAGTTACTTTGATAATTGGTCAACACTTAATTTGGGACTGTCAAACAAGCTGCTATTAAGAAAGTAAGAGTTTCTATGCAGCATAAATGAAGTTAGTATATCAGAGACATGCTGAGATCACCTCTGAGCTGTGAGCTCGCAATCACATCGTGACAGAGGTGCTACACTAACCTAGTTAAGGCAGCCAGCCTGCGGGCTGAAAGCTACCTCACATTTCTAGGCCGCATTAGTGAACTCAAACAAGTTTTGTCAAGCTACACACAGTTACACATAAATGTCTTCAGGCTCAAGAACAACTGATACAAGTTTCTAACCGCAAAGACCAGGTGGAGAAATGAGGTACAGCGCAGCTCGCCGGGGAGGCCCTTGCAGGCAGGTGTGACAATGACAGCTATCCCCGCACACCCCGCGCAGGGCCGCCCTCGCGGCCCCGCGCCCAGCTCGGCCTGGAGAAGGGTGCGCTCCCCGCAGAAGCTGCGCTGGCGGATGGGAAACGAACTATGCCTCACACACAACGAAAAGTAGGTTCTTCTAGTAAAGCTTGCCCTGACACAGAGCAGGGATCAATGGCTAGGACCTGGAAAGATGAAAACCCTTCAGCTCTGCCGGACTCGGTCTGATGGAAGTGCTGCTGCCACTGCTGCAGGAGCACGTGGCATGCCGCTGCCCTGATCCTTCCTGCAGGTCACATCAGACGTCACTGCCCCAGGTCCTGCTGGACCAGGAAAGATATCCCCATGCAGGAGTCCTCCCAGGCTGTCAGCCACAGGCTCCCGGTCTGCTGTGGTGCTTGGCGCGGTGTCCAGAAGGGAACTCGCCACACGCTTCTCACTGGGACCCTCACGCCCGCCCTCCCCTCTCCTGCAGGGCCTGCTGCAGCCCAGCCTGCCCTACCCTGGGCCGGGAGGCACGGTGACAGGCTCTGCCTGCTCTGCAGGTCACCCAGCACAACCCCTAGTGCAGCGGGCACCGCGTCCCTGAGGCTGAGCACCCGGCTGTCCCTGCACACAGGTCTCTGGAGGCTGAGCACCTCGTGTCCCAGCACATGGGGACATGTTTTGTGGCCCCAGGTGCCCGCAGGGACTGACAGACACACCGTGTCTCCCCACAGAGGTGCTCAGGTGGAGAACAGGGCTCATGGATACACTACTGCCTGAATAGCAAAACCATTCCCGGAGTAAGCGGAGTAAGTACATGCATACATTTCTGGAGGATTAAGGTCCAAGTGAGCAAGAATGGGGTTTCTCTAGAGCTGGACGTCAGCCAAACAACTGATGGTGCTCTTTGTTCAGACTACTCTCAGATTTTGTGGCAGGCCCTATGGCTGGAAAGCCCTCATCCCCATCTGCTACGTGCTGACTGCTATACAACAAATGTCCTAACTACAGTCGCTACAGTCCTCCCTTGCCTCTGAATCTTGCCAGTACTGGATGTCCAGTACAAATCCAAGATACAGCGGTACGAATGTGCAGATATTTAAAAATATTAAATAAGCAGCTTTCAAAAATTAATGTAGGCAGCACAAAGCATTTTGAGTTATACTGTCTAAATATTGCAAATTTTATAGTTAAACTTCATAATACAAAGAAACAGCCAAGCTAGTGCAATTGGAAATGAAATAGCTGAGACTGCAATAATGAGAAAAAATAGTACAGGTAAAACATAAACAATCCAAATTATAAACTGCCAAGGACAATCTGCATAATACTGAAAGTGTGGATAGCTTTCATGTTTATCCCCATTCACGTTCTTTCCTTGGATTGTTTAACAATTGTACACAGAGCGGAAAAAGAAGAGTTTCTGAAAGAGACAACACAGCTAAAATATATAGAGAAAAGTACAACAGCCACAAACTACTGCGTATATACATAGTAAGGAAGCAGGCAGTGTCTGTGAACAAAGGACTGCACAGTAGTTTGCCTGTCTCGCAGATTATCTGATGAACCTTGCCTGGGTTTCTAAGGAAGATGGGCTGGCCAAGCAGTAATTCACAAGTTATTTCTCCTGGTAAAACACCTCCTTGGCTGTACTTTTAAAGATTCAAAGCATATCCTTTGAGGGTGCAGGTGCTTTAAAGTTCTAACAGTAACCAAAAGGCATTTTAGGAACTCATTAAGACTAGACTTTCGTAGTTCAGAATATGAGAATCTTGCAGGAAGTCTGTGTGTTAATGCTGTTAATCAGAATTACATGGACAGGCAGAAGTAAAATGTAGAGCTGACAGCGCTCTGTCAGTTTGCAGAACGCCTCCTGTAGAGTTCTGAATACCAGATTTCCGCTCTTTCAGCCCCACAGGAGACTTTTTGTGAAGAGAAAGAGTAAATGGAAGCGGGAAATGGGAAAGCCACTCCCCAGGATGGTAAGCTTCTCTGCAAGTAGATCTCCCTTTGAAATCAGATGCCCGTAAGTCTTAAGTGTAGAACTGGTTAAGTTTTGGTTATGCAGTCTGGACAGAAAAGCAAGTCATGCACTGAACAGTCCCTGTTACAGTAATGCTGCAGGTCATGCAACCACATCACTGCAAATAAAAGAATAAAGAAGAAGGTTAAAAAGCAGGTAACACATTACCATTTAAAAGAAAAAAAAAAAAAAAAAAACAACAGAGAACAGAACAGGTATTTTAAAAGCAGTTTGGTAAGACTGTCTCTACTTAGAGTTGTGCAAATTCATGGGAAAAACATCCTTGCCAGAGGAACTCTTAAAATTAACAGGAAGATTGTATGTAAAAAATTGGAAAGAGCAATGAAACAGCTTTGAGCAAAACCTAAATTTAGACACAGTTCAGACAAATGTAAATTCTTCCGAGTAAAGTCCTGCAGGGCTTCGTTCTCAGCTAACACAGCTACAGAAACTCAGGAGACTTCTCTGGCATTCCCACTGTCTGTGAGTACAACTAGCTGAAACAGCATGAAGTGAAAGGTGCCTGCCCAATACTGCGCACGGTTATACCCTCAGGGACAGCTGGGTCAGAACAGCCCTGCCTGAGCCCTCAAGCTCCGAGACCACAGAACACTTTGAGTATTTGTGGTTCGCCAAAACCAGTCCTGTGCATGATGCTAAAATGGCTTCGCCACCATTTTACACTGGCAGGTTCTCGTCTCTACATGCACAACCAGGTTTTAATCACAAGAAAATTATTCTCATTAAAATGCACTGAGGCAACCAAACACCCTCACACAGGATGGCACTGCGGTAGCTGCTCACTCTCATTCCCACTGTTCACTCACTGTGACGATACAGCAACAGCTCCACCAGACTGAAACCACACCGTGCCAACTGCTTCTCTCAGAGACCCCAAGACCACTGGTGGGCCGCACCTCCAGTGCTGTGTTCAGTTTTGGGCCCCTGGAGCGCGCCCAAAGAAGGGCAGTGAAGCTGGTGAAGGGCCTGGAGCACAAGGCTGATGGGGAGCAGCTGAGGGAGCTGGGGCTGTTCAGTCTGGAGAAGAGGAGGCTCAGGGGAGACCTCATTGCTCTCTGCAACTGCCTGAAAGGAGGCTGCGGTGAGGTGGGGGTCGGCCTCTTCTCCCAGGTGGCAGTGATAGAGTGAGAGGTAACGGCCTCAAGCTGTGACAGGGGAGGTTCAGGTTGGATGTTAGGAAAAACTTCTTCTCTGAGAGAGTGGTCAGGCATTGGAGCAGGCTGCCCACGGAGGTGGTGGAGTCTCCTTCCCTGGAGGTGTTGAAGAATCGTGCGGTTGTGGCACTTGGGGACATGGTTTAGTGGGCATGGTGGTGTTGGGTTGATGGTTGGACTGGATGACCTTAGAGGTCTTTTCTATTCTTTATGATTCTGTGATTCTATTCTATAATTCACCCCACTTCCGTCTCCCTAGAACTGCACTGGTCAAGCACGGTTCTACAAACAGTTCCCATGACAGGAAAACCCAGGTTAGATAGATAAGGAAACATATCTGTAACTGAATTCATGGCAAAAACCCCAGCCTTTCTGCTACAAGTCCTGCAGCTTGTATCAGCCTCTTTTCTTCCTTCACCCGCCAACCCAAAACACTCATTATAGTTGAAAAACAAGCAGGAGGATGCATATGTAAATCAAATGGAATAAAAACAGAGAATGCTTCAAGAGAACGTGTTCAAAGCAGACCTTGAGAGTATATCTGGAGAAATTATTGTCTGCTTGAGATGCGTGGTTATGCTTGCTTTGCACTGCCTGGATGCAGAAAGTTACAGAGTTCAGGGTTAATTACATGAAGATTACTGTAGTCAATAAAAAATAAAGATTGTAATAGGTAAGATTGTACCTATTCTATTATGCATAAATGAATATAGTCTACTTTTTCAATCTCACCTGTTACATAGTTCAGACTTATTGTTTAGTAATGCTTCAAGTGTCCTGCTGCACATAAACAGAAATGACACCACAGGTTTTCTCTTCGGGACATCAGTACTTTTAAAGAGGTCTTGTAAACTCTGGACAGTATATTCTCTTTCAAAGACGTAACAAATTTCCTGATTCATCCAAGTGCCCTTTTCAAAGCAGAAATTCTTACATTGCTCTAAAGTAATCATCTGCTGACTTCTCCCTTGGAGCACCTCTCAAGGCCGATTGACACTTTCAAAAGCTATCTGTCTAGGCAGCAACACTCCAGAAGATGACAGAGAAGTGAAACGTGAGCGTAAATCCCCTCAGCACAGCCTGCCACTGCTTCCGCGGCATCTTCAGCACGGGCCAGTTTGTTCCACAGATGACCTGTCTGCAGAGGAGTGACTTTACTCTCCTTGCCTGTCCAAAACACTCCAGCCATAAACAACTGAAGGCTCGCTGCTACCCTGGGGGGTTATTTCTTAGTGAGACATTTCCCTTCGGTATTCCTAAGGAGGACCAGGCTTTCTGTAGCCAATTTGCTGTCTGTAACTACTGTTTTGTGACACATTCACCAAAGTTATCAGAGCAATACCATCTCCTTACTTTCATGTCTGACACCAGACACCCTCACCAAATACTCCTGCCAAGCTCCTGCTGTAAATTAACTGCCCCTAGATTTCTCTCCCTGCAGATTTCCTAATATTCCAACTGGTTTCTAATGCATGCACTCTTGCTACCTTTTCTCCATGGTGCTTCCTTCAGATTTTTTTTTAAAAGAGCCTCTCAACACAGCATCTTCCAGAACCGTGTTACACCACTTCACATTTTCTGAATTCTCACAACCACAGAATACAGACTGGACTATAAATTCTAACAACTGTGGCATTATAACGTCACATTTATTACTACTCAAAGATTTTACTGATACTACTAAATACAAACTTTAAGATGCCTCTCAAAAACTGCTGATACTGCCAAGAAATAGGTTTGTTCTCCTGCTTACTAACCTTTGATGACCAAGAATTAAAATCTCTGCTCTATAATAGTTGTATTACATAAGAAACACTTTATTCAAATCCAAATAAAAAGTCTAATGGTTTAATCACAACTATTTTATGACCCCCTATATCACTCTATTTGGGGCTTTCTTTTAAAATTCTGCTAATTTTCACGATCATGCTTACAACATCAGCACGTTAACAAGCTAAGAAATGGCCTTTACACTGATCTTATCTCTCGAAGTTAGGGATAATCTTTAGTGACTCAAGTTCCATTTGGAGAATAAGCTATCCCATACCTATGGAAATGCTTGCTTTTGCTGTATTTCAGATTTGTGCCATGCTAGAGTAGGCGATAGCTCTTCGAAGTCCTGAAAAATGTTCACTTTTGCAAAGATAAAATAACCATTTTGCTCATTCTGAAATGTGAGATTCTAACACCACCTCATAGCAAAGAACCTCTCTGATGTGATGCAATGAATAAAGTCACCAACAGCAAACGCTGTCCTGACTGTCCCGGATTTCCCACAGATTTCTACCCACAAAACCTTTCATGCAGTACGGTCATTCTCTGACATCCAACAGCACCAAGAAATTTCTCTGACAAAAACGAACCTGCCTTCAGCCTGGAACGAGCATGTAGCACTAAGGAGACTGCAGGATATGCCAGCAGTTTTCCAGATGACTTTGCACAGACACAGCCAACAGCAGCGCAGACTTTTGGTTTGCCATCGGAGCCAACCAAGGCAGAGATCTACCGGAGGACAACCCCATCACCTGGGCTAAAAGCGAGGGTCGGAGTCTGGGCTATCGTGACATTAATAGCACAAACATCCACCAGCAGCTAGCAGACCAGGGCTTCCATCACAGCATCTGCCATCAGCTCCTACTGACCCACGGCCTAAAATCTGATACCACAACAATGTGGGCAGCTGCCCTGGCTATGCTGACAGATGTTGGTACAGTGTCCTGCGGGCCTGAACGATTTGTCAAGTTTTCTACGGTTTCTCTGTCTGCATTCATTCATTTTCAATCTACACTCATTAGCAGATTCATGTATCAATGAATTCAATGAGCTGACACATTTTAAAAATTACCTTTGAATATTTTGGTGAATCCATTGTAGGACAGTCAAGCAAAATCAGAGAACAAGGCTACAGAAGTCCTCAGAATCTCCAAATACTGCAAAAACTGTCAGGAGAGAAAATCTATAGGGATTTACTATACCAGATGAGAGAAGTCTGAGGCGGCTGTGGCTGATAATCACAGCTTCTGTCTTACTCACTTAGGGAAAGCCTCCAATACTTAATCAACTGCAATTCAAATTTAATTAGAAAAATTAACAGCTCCTACAGCTCACCTTCCACTTCCTTGCTTTTAAACTACCACCAGAAAGCAAAACGGTGAAAGACATCCTGCTCCTCACATTTTTGTACTTAATAGTTGCTTGCCTCTGCCTCCTCCACCTTCAAGCCAAGGAAATCACTCTTATGTTCAGTCCTAGCGTGCCCTTCTCTGGGCTTTGCAAGGGAAGAAACATCACAAGAGCAAAGCAACATAATCAGTCATGCCACACAGTTTTCTGTCAGCTCCTGGCTTGAGACAGCTAGGATCCTACACCAAGCCGGACACCTGCCTTCAGCCTGCCCCAGGTAACATGCCCCAGCTGGTGGAGGTGTTCCAGGCACAAAGGAGACTCACTCCCTGCGATTCCTAGCTCCTACGTCAGCACACGCAGTAATGTGAGAGTCCACTTCTTTCTCCCAGTGGAGGAGGGTGCACTGCAGGAAAGCAACGCCCTCGCCAATACAGAAGAGAGCTGGATTGCTCGTATCTGGGAAGGGTCACGTCCGGACTGTATGCAGGTTTTTGAGGCTCAAAACCTCATTCGCCAAATTTCATGCCAATGCGATCTTCACATGCAAACTGTCATGTTTATAACGACCTGCTTTTTCATCTAACAGAATACTAAGTGTGTTGCGCTGCCAGCATCAGCTCATACAGCTGCTCCAAGGAAGGACTTCTGAAGAGGTCACCTTACTAGCATATGATTTCCTGCGATCATATTGCGGCCATGATCCAGCTTTCAAACTATTCTGTAGGTGACAGCCCTGAAGGACAACTGCTTGGTTTGCCAAGAGGAAAAAAACATCACTTGAAAATATTTCTTGTCAAAGGAACTCGTTTTAGCCATTTATTTGCACAACACTGGCGAGAAAAGTGCCTGCACAACTTCTTAAACTTGGCTTGGAGATGTCAAAGCTTACTAACATAGTATTACTGCAAAACACAGAGTCCACACATTCTACCTAAAACATATGTGCAAAAACCCACTAGAAGTCAGCATTACATATCTGACTTTTGAGTGCAAAAATAGCTCCCTCATCAATCCTTGCAGAATGACAAAATGTCCAGGAAAGAAAAAAATCTCTATAAAATGAACAAAATTCAGTTACTATTTTGTTTCCTAAGAGAAAAATTAGCCACATTCAGGACTGTCTTCCTCCAATCACTAACTAGAAGAAAATCAAGCAGTGAAATTGAAATATTTTCCAATTATCTTATCTACAGAAAACATCAATATATCAAGATAATTAAATGCACTAAAAATCACCTCATACAGTAGAGAACTGAGGAAAAGCAAAAGCTACTTGCACATGTCAAAATACCGAGGACTTGAAAATTGACAAATCCTCTCAAACTTCCTTGTCAGCTTGCACATACCACTTACTATTAAGGTGATCATAAAGCAGCAACAGAATAGTCAACGTTAATTCTTTCACGCACAATGACTATAAAATTGACGGTGCTGCTTACATGACAAGACAGCCACAACGAACTTGCAGAGCTATTACTACCATCTCAAGTGACATCACCAGAACAGCACAGGATTACCATTTGCTTATTTCCAAACAGATGATGAAAAACACCTTCTAGCGCACACGTATTTACTTCATGTAACAATATATACAGCTGTGTGCTCCAGCAGTTTGTTTTCCTTTGCACTGTGGGTGGGACTCACAGCCCTTAAATTAGATTACTCCAGTTGTTACAGCACTTGGAAAATACACGTTAGGATCCAAGTGTTAAGTGTTTCTGTAGGGAAACTGGGGAATTTGAATGCTCTTTTTGATGTCTGTTCATGTATGCTAACAACATGGAAGTACATGAACCAGACTGTGCACACATTGTTTAAGAGCAGAAACTAGGCTTCAGCTCTAAACAACGTCTCTTTGCATTTAACTGATACCTTTGATTGGCATTTATTTCAAATGTCCCAAGAAGATATTACGGTCACACCACCGTCACAGTACTTAGGAGTTCTCATGAACTCGTCAGCTGTGTTACCGCTGTCCTGGAGAGCCTTTTTGCTTTGAGACCACCCTGTACTTAGGGGGTTTTAGTTTTTTCTTTAAATGTATCAGGACAGCCTGTAACGTTGGTTTAACTATTATTGCTACAGCTTTGATGTCAGTAGCCTGCTCTCTCCAAACAAACCTTCTTGGAAGCTTCCTAGAAGTATATATTGTACTAAGATAATTCCATTTTATTTTTTTTTTTTTTTTTTTTTTTTACTATATTCTTTAACTGAAAAGATGAAGAACAGCCAGCATTCACTGCTAACTCTTCTCTTCTGTACAGGTGTCTTTTCCCCTCAAATCACGCTCTGAGCCCTTATTTTTCAATATCACACTACTTCTAAAGTTACATACCAAGAAAGATTTCTTAAGAACGATCCGCATTCAATGATTAAGAACTGATGTATGCAACAAATTATAAAAGGAAAATGTTAAAGGAATTAAATTCTGTGGATTACTCTTAAAACACTGAACAAGTGACTAATTAGAACTGGATAGAAAGAGGTTATCTTTAGAGGTATACCTGTAAGACTGCAATATACTTTTTAGACTTTTGTATTCAACACGAGGTCTGTTGGATATACACTTCAGTGTCCTATGGGAAACGGAAAGGCCAACCAGAGAGAGTAGGCTCCCACAGAACAGAAAATAAGTCAACAACCACAAAGAGGGGAAAGAAGCCATGGAAGATAAAAGCTAAGGACAAGGCTTCTAATCAGCATTTTTATGTCTCCCAGCCATCAGGGGCATGTGCTTGTCATCAGACCTTTGGAGGCAAAATGACAAAATAGATGTTAAAATAATGAAAGCAAGTAGTTACGCTCTAGTGTGCAGATGGCATTCAAGTCATGTTTGGCATGCTCCTGATTAATTGCAACAGTAAATGAATTTATGAGACAAATTTAAGGGATAAAAACTCTCATTAAGGTCCTGGTATTCCTTTCTTTCACAAGTAGACTTTGGCAGTTTGGTAACAGACAGAGCCAGCCATATTAAATTAAAGACGGAGTTCTAGGTATTCTTATGGTCTTTCTGTAGTTGATATAAAAAGCTGTACCCTCAAACACGAACAAAAACTCACTTATTTGCTCCTGTTCACACATGACAGTAAAAAGTTCTTCAAATGACTAGAATGGACTGCACAAAAAAGATCAGTAAAGATTTCACACAAACTGCAGTCACCTTGCTAGGTAATACACGTGACTTTTTTGCCCAGTAAGAGACAGCAAACCTCACTGAACTACAGAAATTGTCCTGAACTGACTTTTACACTGTCACTTTTCCCCACACAAGGACATACTTCTGCTTTCTCAGTTCTATCCTGCAAGTATAGACCAGACTTCTCATATGTTGAATTAATAAAAAGAATATTTTGAAAATCAAATTTCTTCCAAACGTGAAGCATAAATACTAGCCTATTTGCAGCTAATAGACCTCACACGTTTTTGAATTACTGGGAAAAAAAAATCAATAAAAGATAAAAGAGGACAAAAAAGACAGAAGAAAAATAAATAAAAGATAAAAGGGGATAAAAGAGTACCTACAAGTGTCATTCATCTGTTCCTTGCCCTTTAATCTAGGTGTGCTCATTTAATGATCCTTTGCTCATCCCACCAAAGTTGTGAATCAATATAGACCTTCAAATGCTCAATAAATTGTAGTCTGTCTTTTCTCTTAAGGTATTTGAAAAAATACGTCTTCATGGGGAAAGGCATTTAAATAAGCTAATAGAATAAATATAAAAACCAGACTGCAAGTGCGTTAGGGTCCAAACTGTCTCTAAATGGTAACTGTTTAAAATTGAATCACCATAAAGAGCACGTATATGAAACCTTCAACCAATAACCAATACTCAGTCCCTCTCTGTCCACCAATTCCTCGACAAAAATAATAGCCAGAGCGCAGAATTGCTCAGGGAAAAAGCAGAACTTCGAGGATCATGGCCTAAATTAATAACAGGGGCCACCACCCACCTGACCGACCAGTAGGAAGGTACTAGAGTGTGGTGTACGTCCAGCCAGCCACACGCTGAGATGGCAGCACAACAGCCCACAGCCAGCTCTCAGCAGCCAGCAACGTGCTCACCTGAAGGCACTGGTACCACTAGTAAGGCAACTGATACAATTATACCCTGAATCAATATATTAAAAGCAAGTTGCTTAGCAGGGGATGACAACTGAAATGCAGTAACAACGACAGTATTAATTGAGGCCTTGATCCACTATGTACTGCAAGTCCAGAACTGTAAAATTTTGATTAACCTGCCTTTTTTAAAAGCAAGATGCAGTAGCATATCAAAGCACTTCAGATATTTCTCAGTTTCTTAAAACTACATATTAAGCATACAATTGAGTGGGACAAACCATCTGAAAACACTCAGTTCTGCCAGCAAACCAGTAACACTAGCAGATAAACATAAGCCTTAAATTCATTCTGCTTCCCTGCCTAACACCAGGAACAAGAGAAAACTTGATATATAGGAGATTAAAGGAAAAAAAAAGCCTTTTGAAGCAACTGGTTAGCATACATTAAAAAGCCTAATTCCCTTTAAACAAAGGCAGTCTTGTAAAGCATAACAACTCTTTGTAGGCACAAATGTATCAACTGTGACAGGAAATTTATACTGTTACACAGCCCATATGAGGCTTTTGGTAAGACATCAGGCTTCACACAAATGTAAAAGGTTCCATTATCGTACAGCACTCCTCTAGATGTTTTCAAAGCTTTGGCACGTTCATAAAAATGCAGATAGAGAGAGAGATGGACTCCAAAAATATAAGCAAAGGGCTTTATAGCAAAATGAGAAATTAAACCCTTTCCTGAACTGTAAAGTAACAATGGGAAAAGGATGCTGGTTGCTTTTCCTTTAATGTTGTCACTTGCAACAAAAGTGGCCTGGATCGACAATTTTCTTTCTAGGGGCAAGGCTTCTCTACCTTGCAGTTGCTGGCTGGACATGACCAGGGTATGATCTCCTTGTGCTCGTGGCTTGCCTTTGTCTAGCCAGGAAGGACTGTCCTGAGCCTGTACTAGCCAGTCTGTCTTCTGCTGCTTTTTTATGCAGAGTCATCCCCTATGGACAAAAAGAAACTTTTCAGAAAAAAATGTAACACGTAACACTCAACAACTTTATTCATTTACATTTTATCATGTCTTCTTCACCAATACTGATGTTGCACACTGCATTTCAAACACAAAGCGTTAGATTTTCAAGGATAAGGCAAAGATATTCTTCCTGATCCTTTAAAACATGCTCCATCTTTCGTCAGCTACTGTCCACATTTAGAACAAATTGTTGAGAAGCAGGTCCCCTGGATCCCCACATGCGACAACTGCTTCTCCACACAAACACATGGTGACCGGACAAATCTTTTCAAAAGTGCCTCCCAACATCATCCCAGCCCCTGTTAGCATGCTGAGCTAGAAGCGTACTTCTCTTCTGAAAACAATGAAACTATTTTCATCTCTGCACCAGCTCATTTGACAGGAGCAAATCTAGAAAGTGCGTCTCCAGTGGGAGTGAGCGCATGGAGAAAGTGAGTTTGAGGAAATGAGAGAATCTGTGATGGGCTGTGTACAAAAGCAGAGCCTAATTAGAGGAGGACACACACAAAACCATCAGCACTCATCTTGGCATTCACGACAAGCTATTGAACCACATCTCTTGGTTTAGCCCTGCCTTCTGCTCAGGAGTGGTACCAATGCAACAGAACGGGTCAAGGGCACTAAGCCACTTTAAAATGCCTTCAATATTTAGAGGATTCAAACACTTTGCTGAAGCATTCTTTTTGCCTCACTATTTATGGACATAACAAGAACACAGAATAAAACTCTGCCAAGGGAAGAAAGTGAGGAAGAATTTGAACTTTATGGTAAAAGAGAATAAAACATGCATGTCGCGGGAGTCATGGATTCTGTCAGAACAGCAGTTTCAAAGTCTTTGTTGAAGGCAAAAAATCTCCCCGAACATACTACCTCATGCTCTGACTAATGTAAGTGGGGGCCAGGCCCCTGTGCTCACGCTTTACTTGGGACTGAACTTGCACCCAAGGCTAAAGAGGCTGCTTCTCAGAGCGCTTACTGCAGCAGTAAGCTGTATTGATTTCCTTGCGCCCCTTTCTTAGAAGCAATGATAAGACTGGACAGTGCAGAATCTAAGTAAATGTGAGCATTGTAAGTCACTATAACTGAAGGGCTAGAACCACAAGGTAGCAATCTGAGGTTTCCTTCCCTCTATAAAATGCCATTTCTGGTTTTAAAATTTTAAAAATAAGACAAATGTTCTTTTTAGCTTACCCCAAGGTTATCAGAGGAATAAACTCTTGCACAGCAATAACTTAAAAACATTAAAAAGCATCTGTTTCTGCATCTTGTGTGTTGGAAAACGCTTTTCAAACAACAACAACAACAACAACATGTAAATGAATACAGCCCTTCACAAACAACTCATGTTTTAAAGTTTGGGAGTTTCTTACCATGTTGTACCAGGCACTAACAATAAATTTCTCCTCCATTTCTCTTTGATTTTTTGTTTTTTCATATTCTTTCTATAAAAGAAACAAAAAGCATAATTTTAAAACCAAAATATAATACAGGTATTAGTCGGTATCTAAAAAACAATGAGGAAGTACACATCTACCAGGAAACGTGAAAGATCTCTACCTCCAATGAGAGAAACATTCTATCCCGTTCCTGCAACTGATTTTTCAGAGCCTGAATCTCAGGAGCTGCACCTTGGTTTTGCTTAGGATCTAAGGTGCGGATGACCTGTAAGAAAAAAAAGTTTGCATTTAATTAAATGCTGCAAAATCAATCTCATTGAAGGAAGAAACATCGAGGAATTATAACCATGTAAGCCAGCTTAAAAAATGAAAAAAGTGACAAAAAACTTATCAATGGTAAGAAAAGACTCTCCAAAACGTGGAGCAGCAGGATGGGCATTTTCAGGAGGCTGAATCCTGTGAAACACCCTTGATGAACAGCACAACAGAGGCCCTGCACAGCAGCCATGGTATGCTGGAGCATCCGAACAGGGCTCTCTTCGACATGCCCATGAAACAAAACTACTGATGGGAAAAAGTGACTCCTAAGAAGCTCAGTATCTCCAACTCACCTATGCAGGTCCTTTCACTGCTTGCACTACCTTGGGCCACGGTGGTGGAAACGTTTTCTCAAAGGTTTTTCTTATTATAGCTCTGGTTTACTTGCAGTCTGTCAGTTCCTCCCTTCCAAATTACAGACCTCTTCAGTCTGGAAAGATGCCACCTGGTAGCAGGTAGGACTATTTCTAGAAAACTCTGTTGTGTTGAGAAGCATACTGTGGCACATGCAAGACATTATCTAACTAATAAGATGAACAGAAACTTGGTTATGCTTACATGTGGCATCCATCACAGGTAGCATCTGAGTGCTAAAGACCACAAGAGCTAAACCAAGAACAAATCCAGCAAAACACCTGGATTCCTAAGTCTTTAATAGAAAACAGCTGAAAACGTTTTAACAACCTGTGGATACATCTAAAGAGACTTCACATTTGTCTTGCTACTCAGTACATTCATATCTAGACGCTGAAATTAAACAGTACGTTAAATTTCAGTAAGTCATTTTTACTGAATAGTACTCACGGAAGAAAACTAATAAAAGAAAACCATATTTCTAAGAAAACATACATTGAACTTGGATACAATTCCTGTTGTGGAAGGCTATAATGATTGCATTCATCTCACACACACAAAAACGGTTAAAGTTGGCAGGAAAATCACAAAAAGCTAACCTACTACTGTTGTAGAAAACACCCCATAGTAACACAGTACATACAAATAAATCTTATTGAAAGAGGAAGTCAGGACACTCTTTCATCAGAATACTCTGAGAAACAGTGAGCAATATAAGATGTAAAAGGAAAAAAAAAAAAAAAAAAAAAAAAAGGACTTGTTTAGATTTCCAGAAGGCCTTTGAATCATCTCATAAGAAGTCATTGAGGAAACTACAGGAAAGGAAGGAAGCACAAAATTCTGCCAGATGAGGAACCCATTTACAGATTTCAGTTTAAGTCTACCCAGCCACAGAAGACATTTTGATACTATCATGAACAGATGAATGAACACTGGTATGCTTTTAAGAAACTCAAACAGAATATCGAGGTGCAGTCAGAGAAGAAATGGAATGATGGATGAGACCAGGATATTGCCCTTTTAAAGCTGGCAGCATACCCGCATCCTCAGTATCATACGTAAACATTAGACACCTTCTTGCCAGAAGCATCTATTAAATAGCAAATGTAAAAAACAATACTAAGTATCATCAGAGGTATCCAACAGCTTTTGCAGGTGGTTCAGTCAAAAATACTACTCTGCGTAGAAAAAGCATCATCGAAGGAGTTCATATTAAAACGATTTCTCAACCAGCTAGCTGAACCAGGACAAGAACAGAAATCAGGGGAAAAGGATGAACTAATAAAGCAAAATCAAATTTAAATTGGTAAAGATGACTCTGGTATATGTGTAATTACCTCCAGCTGTAAACTGAGGGCTATGACTGAGACAAACTTCTTAAAAGCTCCCCAAAAGAACAGAGATGAGAAATTCATGTGAATGTGAGCAGTAAGAACTTTGTGAAATCTGTAGCAGCTAAAAGCTCCCCTCATAAAAAGGTGTATCAAATTATCTGCTCCACATAAGAGAGATTACTGACTGGGCAGTGCGAGAAGGCTNGCACAAACAGGCATAACTTCAGGAAAGCTGCGCCAGAATACCCAGCACAAATACCAATTTACAGAGTACTTTTGTTCAGAGAGCTTCCTTCCCTTGAGTTGGTTTATGGGGATGGTTCTCCAATTCTGAAGCACAGTGCAGCTATTTCGGTTACGCATCACCTCTAGTATGGACACAACTTCAGCTGTTCTATAGTACTCCCACTCAGAGACACAAGTATGGAAGAATTTTGACAAAGAAATAGGTTGTCACAGCATTAGAAAGGGTTTAACATCCTCCTTGTCATCTGCTCACATTTGGCATGTCAGGTTTGACTGGGTGACTCTCAACAATCTGTAGCCATGGGTGTATGTTTACAGAGATAGCAGAAGGGCTTGTGGACAGGCAGCAAACAGGGACAGTCGTGAACACAGAGTAAAACCTTCTGCACAAGAAATCAGTCCTGGAGACTGGACACATGGTAATGCCTGTCAGACTGGATCATTAATGTGGAACAAATATACTTACACTCTTGGCCTTTTCCAAATACTTTTTGTAACGCTCTTCCATTTGCTTCATCTCCTCCTCCTTCTTCCGCAAAGCTTCTTGTAATTCTTCAATTTTGAGTGCTTTACATGTCAGGAGGTAAACACATTGGAAAATAATACAATTGTATCATTTTTATTTTCACATGTTTAAACAGACATCTAAGGCATAGCTAGAACACACTGCAGTTAAGAAAAGCTTCCATAAGGAATGTGATAGGGCAGATACCATAGTTTAAATTACTGAACAGCTCACAAAAAAGTGTACAATCATATAATCTCAGGAAATTGTTGTACACAAAATTTTAAGAGTTTTTGAAAAAAAGAGAAATGGAATCAAATCACTGCACTTACTGAACAGACTCAGAAAACCAGATCTCATTATAGATCTCAAAATATCTTGGCGCTGTAACTCAGGTATACATGAGTTTACCTGTTTTATGGGAGAGGAATGATTCTTAACACACACAATGCTTGCTTAGATATGCTCAGTTGTAACACTGGACAAAATTCATCAGAATCATGACATTAATGTACTCAATATAACTTTTCCACGTGTTCTCAAGCAGCAATGCAGGCCAGCAGCACAGTTTCATTGCACAGCCTCTTCTCACATTGATATAAAAACAGACTGAGCTGCGACCGTTTGAGCAAACTACGCGTCTTCATAGAAGAAGACCAATTCCATCATTCTGGATTGAACAGCACATAACATCGATGACTGGCCCAGATAACACGATCTGACTTCTCTCTCAGCCCCTCTGTTTCGCAGCCTTATTTTGCAACGCTCTTTCACGCTTATACTATAGTTTTTCCCTAAGCACTTGGGAAGCACTAAGCTGGTAACAAGATCAAGTCACATTTCAGAATTCAAGAGGACAAAGTCCTGTAGAAAGTCTTCACTGGTCGATAAGAAAACCAATAGCAGATTGTCTCCAGGATTACAAGAATCCACTTTCCAAAATGTGGTATGATTCTCGCATAATGCCCAACCCTTTTAGCCATACCCAGGATGGCTAAAAGAATCTGAAGAAACAATTTACACATCTTTTACCCTGAACGTGAGAAGAAAGGAAGAAATGGAGGTATTTAATTTTATCAAGACGAAAGCTAAGACCTAGGTTTTTAGAAAGCAACTACAGAAGCCTCAACATGCCTTAATTTTTGTAAGTCAGAGAGTCACAAAAGCTTTCTTACTCTTACACTGAGACTTACGGAGTATGACAGGATCACGTGTTTATTATCTGCTCTTTTAGTCCCTGACCTTCACTTCCAAGGGTTCTAACGTTTGCTATGGGATAGAACTTCACAACATACTCTGCAGTTTTAGCTCAAAGTCCCTTTTGGATACCAGATCTGTGCAATGAATACTAAAATTGTATTTCTGTCTCCCTGGATCTCTTCATGATTGAAACTGTTTTGGCACATACCAGAGAACCTAAAACTGATTGCAAGCTTTTGCCTTGTTCTAGGATGAGTAGGCTTCAAAAACAACAATCTAGCTCCTGTAATATTTTTCAGGAAATAAACAGCATGATTATGCTAAAAATCAGTCATTACAGCCAGCCACTAGGGTTTGGAAACCATCTGACCCATACAACATAAATCCTACATTCTTGTTGACCACTGGCCAAAAATTTTCTCAAATTCCAATACAGTTCTAATCTGTTATCTGACAGCATGCTGGAGGAACACATATATTGTTAGTAAAAATAACCTGATGATGGCGGCAAGGATGTTCTCAATTAAGATGTTAGGAGACACAACAGTTCTGAGCAGCTGAGGCTCAACGTATGGTACAATACTGGCTATGTATTTCTACGGCCATTGTCATTTCTTACTGGGGTGGTCTTCAAAATGCAATCGCCTCCATTTCAAGTATTACAAGCATTTTCTTGGTCACCAGAGTTTCCAGAGAAATTAACAACTAACATCGCTGCTGGTTAAAATGTGCATTTTGTTTATCCTGCACCTTCTACAGGTATCACAATTAAAGATCTCACACACTAAATACAAACAAAAGAAAAAGGCTGAATGTCAGCAAACTCACAACTGTTATTGCATCTTGGTTCCAAATCCTCAATAATGGCTCGTTTCTTCTGTAGCTCATTATTAGCTTCATGGAGCTTCTCACTGTTACAAATCACAAAGGCACACTTTATTTTCCCAATATTCTTGTTGTGCTTGAATGAACATTAAATTACACAAACAAACAAACAAAAAAGCTCAGACAGGGATATACTTGTAATAGCATTACTGATTTCTGCTGTGAGGCATGAGGAATAAAGACAGCTATATCAATGTCACTATGGAAATATTTGTAACACAAGCTGAGAATAATTATATTCTCAGAGAATGAGAGAGAATGTGGAGAACTGTAACAACAGGCAGCTTCATTCTCAGCCCAAAATTTCAAACTAACCTTAGAGCTTACAGTCAATTGTACAAGGTATGCTGAAGGTGAATATGTGTAACTGAGATTACGCTAAGACGGAAGGGCTAAATCCAAAAGCAACAAAACTAAAAACAGCTTAGTGAACAAAAAAAAGTGAGCAATCTTTTGCATTTTAGCAATCAGAAATAGTGGAACAAAATGGAAGCACTCCCAAAAATGTTCTTTTACGCCATAATGTACACTAAAATGCAAATAGATTATTTTTGTTTGCATTACAATGTTTCCCTCAGAACAAAATAACTTACTCCTCTCATACAATGTTAGGCAAAGTATTCTAACCAGCACGAAACTCTTGCTGCTCTTACTGCTTTGGCAAGGGTTTTCTGTGAAATGAAAACAATATCCAAACAGCAGATTTCCTAACATTCCTGTGCTAAGCAGTTTCTCTTACAAAACTTGTGTATCCTCTTGCACATTATGAATGAATGCCCGCCTTCCCTACCATATGGAAAACGCATTTCAAATGGAAAGAAAAATCAGACAAACGCAATACTTACAGATGTTCTTCAAGTTTCTTTTTCAGAAGAATTGACTAAAACAGAAAGTTATATGTGTTACTTTAATACATCGCAGTGCTTTAACAATTTCAAATTTATTTTTAACATACAATTTTGGCATTCTAACCAAAATCCACATTTTACTTCACTCAGTTTTAGATCACAATTGAATACCCATCCTCTATGGTAGCAATCCTTTCCTTGACAGCTGTGTGACTATCCCGAACTAGAATGCTTCACATCTTCACAAGTATTTCCCCTGGAACTGGACCAATACAGGCAAGGTCCACAAATAACAATATCTTTGGCAGTTCTAATTAGGCTTAATAAAACCAACTTAAGAAATCAACCTGAAATTATAAAGGCTGGCAAAATTTGCTAAGAGAGATGTCTTACCAATATGGCAAAGCAATTTGCATGAAGATGTGTAATAGATCAGTTGAAGCGAATTCCTAACCCCATAGAAACTAAAGGGAATAGACTGTTTAGACTGGAGTACAGCAGAAATTCTTACCATTTTTCTGTTTCTCATCTATATTGACACGTAAAAAAATATAATACAACTTACAGTGTTCCACTTTCTGGTTAAATCACCTTTATATAAGCTCTTTAAATAAAAGCTTCAAAATGAATTTTAATCGTAACCTCACTCTGTACAAAGCCAGTATCTTTCAAAAAAATAAAATCAATAAACATCTGTGAACTGAAAGTAGTGTTAAGTAAATAGAAAGCCATACTCACAATAGCCTTGAGCAGAAGCCCATGCCAAGAAACAGAGATGACATTAGTACAAAGCAAAACAGCAGCCAACAGAAGAAACTATTTAGAAAGTCATGAACAGTAAAGTTAAAGCTACGCATATTTTCAGGCATGCACATCTTTCTCCTCTGTTCTCATCATCAGTTTCATCCTGTAACATTTTCTAAAACACACCAGTAAAAACAAAAACATAGAAATTGTAAAAAGGCACATTTATAAAATCATCGTATCTGAACCAGAATCTCAAAGGAGAACAACTGCTGTATTGGAAAGTCATTTAAGAGAAAAATGATCCAAGTGACATAACAGGAGAAAACAGCAGCCTATTGGGCTACAACGATAATGAAGAGATGCATGTGTTTTTTCTGGAGTGGTTCTAAATCGTGTTATTTTCACAATGGATCAAATGCAAGACAAGTGTAAAGCATTTAAACAGAATCTGCCCTTCTGTTTCGTGTTTATCCAATAACAGTCACTGTGCAGCTCTAGCATGTGACTAATGCTCCCAAACACTATCAAAATGACACCATCATCAACAAAATTACTTCCCTGTTTTTCCTCCACTGGTCTTTCAACACAGGTTTAGACACCTAGCCAACAGGTAAAACTACAGCGTGCACACCAAAAAAAAATTTAGCTTTGTTACAGTGTAAAGACTTAAAAATTCTATCTTTGATCACATTCCTAGGTCATGCTTTTTGATTTCTAACTTCAAGTTTGAAAGTCAGCTTCAAAGTCGGATTTCCTTACTGCACTGTAATAAGTTGGGGGAGTATGTAAAATAAGTCAACACAACTCCACTGACTTCGGAGTCAGAAATTTAGGGTTGACAAACATCTGCAGGTTTTGACCATTTGGCTTTTTGTTGTTCCAATTATTTGAAGAACTGCTGCATC
Organism: Alectura lathami; assembly: GCA_013399715.1. Lineage (NCBI taxonomy): Eukaryota > Metazoa > Chordata > Aves > Galliformes > Megapodiidae > Alectura > Alectura lathami. Next base: position 107 of record VXAV01007403.1, on the reverse strand, counting down.
CCCAGCTCTTCAAAAGCAATTGATGTTTGCAAACATCTTTCTTGATCACAAAGTATTTTGTGATCAGTTGAGAGCCTGTGGGTGAAAATTAAGGGTGGGACCAGTAA